>APFE031501359.1:132545-176204 GCA_000404065.3 Pinus taeda
TAATTTTATAGGTGTAGTTAAACTAACCGAAGAAATGATTTTTTTGGCAAGAATCTGAAAATATAATTTAAGTGAAATTGTGATTTTTTTGTCATTTAAAATACATTTTTAAATGTATAAATAGATTCGGCACCTTGAAAAACCACTAAAACACTCAATCTTTGCAAATTAAACAATTTAAACTTATGCTTTTTATAAATATATATCAGATTTTAAACAAAATACTATAAAATATGTTCGAAAAATACCCATTTCGTCTCTTAAATAGTTTACACAATTTTTATATAAATATAAAATTTAATATTTAAATTTAATATCTCTAACTTTACTCTCACTTCTAAACTAAATTATGCTGAAATTCATATATATATATAGATAATTTTTAAATTGTATTTTTATATTTAAAACTTAAACTTTGTTTCATTTAATTTAACTTATTAAATATTACACCTCTTAAATGTATCAAAATGCTTAGATTTAGGCAAGAGAGCATTACACCTCTTAAATGTATCAAAATGCTTAGATTTAGGCAAAAGAGCATTTTATAGAGACATTTTTGAATGACATTGCAGTGGACCTCAAAATAAGGGAATGGAAACAAGTCTAGAAAATGAAAGGGAGAAATGAAAAGATAAATGATTTCTATATTACTTGATCTTTCTCCATTATATAAATTTTCTATTATCATTTTTTGTTTTGTTATTTATGCTCCTCTTTAAAGTCATTTTGGCTATTCTTTCTAAATATGTTTATGCATATGTAAATGTATTTTTGCCACTCAAAGATTTGGGTAGATTCTTAAGAATGGACACGTAGAGTATGTATATACAAAATGTATTTTCGTTTTAGAGTATGTATATACACAATATATTTTCGTTTTAATTAGGAATGAAAGTACATAAAAATAAAAGTAAAATATAATAATAATAAATATATTACACCTTATAACATTGTAAAGTGAAATTAACCTTTGTAAATTAAAAATAAATAAATTAATATGATAATGTTTCCTCACACTTGCATTTTTATGAGGATCTACATGGAAATTTTTGTCTAAGTTAATTTGAAAGTGGATGTAAAGAATTTTTTCCATTAATGTGTTTGTAGATTACCTCTTGTCTTAGTATTGACAATTTCAATAGTTACAGTATTATAGGTTATAAGAATAAATATAATGCATTACAATATATTATTATTAGTCTAGATTCATCTTAATTTTGATCAAATCTCTTGAGTTGAAAACTCTTTTTACAGTGAAAGAGATTCCATCCCTCTCGACATTTGGTAGATCAGAGTTAAGATGAATCTAGGTTGGTTTAATTTCCTCCTTTAAATAGGTTATATTCCATCATTGGTCAATATCATGGGTTCTAATACACGTAGAGTTCAAAAAATATCAATAACTTGACTAAGTCTAAGTCAAGTTTACCTTAACTATCCAACAAAATTAATAATAATAATAATAATAACCTAATATTTATTTTTTATTATTATTTTAGTTTAAAGTTATTTGTATTTTAACATAACATTATCTTTCTTTTATTTTGACTAAGCTAAAATGTTTAAAGGACATTATATTACATCTCTACTACACTGAGCTAGAGATCACCTCTTTATGTAACAATAATTTATCTTAATATTAAATATATAATTGCTTATGATTGTTAATCTACAAATTTACTTTAATGCAAATATTTCTATTAATATCATAATATCATTCCTAATTTTGATAATATTATTAATATTATAAATTACAATCTTTCTATGTGTAAAAGTATTATAAATTATATATCATGTATTCTAAGCTATTATAACATTAACTTATCTACATACTTAGTTTATAAAAAATTATATTAACAAGTAATGCAAATGTTTCTATTAGTATCATAGTATATTTCTATTAAAAAATTGTTAATAGAGGAATTGATTTTATTACAAATATCTCTCTTAACCTTTTTAACATTACCTCCTCGTTTAAATATTAAATTGCATTTATCCTTTTTAATGTAATATAATTTTTTATTAAATTATTATTTAAATAGAGTTTAAGAAAAGAGGAAGGGGGTGATGGAGATGCAGACAGGAGAGAACGGGTAGCTGATCCGTGTCTGCAACAGAACGAAGCAACTGGTTGTACCATCCGCATACAAATCCCCCACAGTACAGGGTTGCCATTAAAATATGCCCACGCTCTCGTAACTTGGTTTTTTTACTATGTTTTTTTACCTGCCCGCCTTCTCCTGCTCCACAGTTTTGCTGCTTGACCTCTGGCTTCCATCATCGATTTTGTCTACTTGTTACTCCTCTTGGCGGTTAACACAGGCAGTTGACATTTCATATTCCCTGACAGTGATGGACCTCGATATGGTGGATTACCTGGAAGAAACGTTAGCGGAGGGTTCTATCTGGACGACCCCGAGACCAACCAAGCTAGGGTTAATTTCATTCAGCAATGAGTTGCATGAGGCTATCTCTGGTCTCCCCTCTCTCTCAGGGCCATCTGACCACCAGGTTATTCTGCTGGATGACCCTCCAACTTGGCCGTCCCTCTCCACTCCCTCGCCGTCTCTGTCTTCCCTAGGGTTTTCTACGAGATGTCTTAACCCTAACCCTTTGTCCCCTACCCCTGTCACTTTCCTCAATCCCCTCATTCCGCTTACCCCTCCGCTCCTCCTGCTCCTTCTTCCTCTACGGTTCCCCTGATCACGCCGTGCTCGACCTCCCTCCCGTCTGACAGTTTCACTAGCATCCCCCCTTTAGTGGAAGCCCTCCCAGCCAACTCATCTCTTCCCCCATAGAACCCTCCAGCCCCGGAGCATGTCCCAGATGGTCGAGGAGACTCAGCAGCCAAAGTTAGGACCAACAAGAAGACAAAGTGCTTTTGAACCAAAGCGGTGGATACCTTTCTTAGACTCGAGGAGGACATTCGGCTTGGCGAAACTATGGACTTTGCAGACAGGGTGCTAGTAGGCAGAATAAGGGGCCGAAGCTACACAACGGCTCTTCTGAAAACTTGGGTCCCAGAGGTTTGGGGGCATCATTTGGCCGAGCTGCCCACTGTACAGACTTTTGTAAAGGGGTGGTTTGCCCTCTGTTTCTCTAGGCCAGATCTCACGAATTGGGTCCTCTCATCCTACTGGCATTTCGAGCATGCCCAGTCCTTCTGAAACATTGGTCCCCACTCTTCGACCCAGACACAGAGCAGCTTGGCGTTGGCTTGATTTGGGTAAGATTACCAGGGCTCCCATTACATTTTTGGTCCGAAGACATCTTCAGAAGCATCGGGAACTCCATCATCTCATATATGGAATTCGACAAATCATATTTATCTACTAGCAAGATGGCCTTTGCCAGACTTCTAGTACATATGGATACAAGGGGAGGGTTGCAGGAATTCATCACCATTCAGTGGAGGTCTTTCACCGGAAAGAAGCCACTGGACTACAAGTGCATACCCTACAGATGATGCAGATGCCACAAAGTCGGACATGTGTACAAAGATTGCCCTCTGGTTAACAAGAGAGGAAAACAACCTGTGGATAAAGATTAGGAATCCCGTACCCCATGGGACGACTCTCAATCCACAATAGAAGGGGAAGATCCGTTACAACAAGACCCGACTGAAGTAGACAAGGCACACGAGAAAGAATCAAAGAAGAAGCGTGGGAAAGCTCCTCTCCGTCCACCCTCCCCACCTCTGATAAGAGCTCGGGCGGCTATAGGGGACGCTCACACCACAAGTATGTCAACTTCTCCTTTCTCATCTGCTTATACTTCTTTTGTTTCTCCTGTATTTCCTTCCTTATCTCGGCAGGATTGGACTATGGACTTCTCGGGTGCTCCCTTAAACTTTCCCCCCTCCCACCCCCCTTGGCTCTTCCATCAGCCCCCTATGGTTCAACATTGTACCATTGCACCTCCCCCTCCTGCTTACTCCTTCCCTCAGCTCTCCCTCTTCCTCTCTTCCCATCCATTCCCTCCTGAAACCTCGATACCCCCTCCACTCCCGAATGCGTTCTCAGGGCCTCGATATGATTGGTTTCGAGGTCATCTCCACCCCTCCCCCTCCCAAACCCAGGGGGCATCCCTCCCATCTCTCCAAAGCTAAACATCAGGCTGGGGAGGAGATTGCATCTGGCAAGCATAAGACCTTAAATTGGGCCCTTAGAGCAGAGCAAGTCCCCCCCCCCATGAAGCTGCTCTCCTTTAATTGTCGCGGGGTAGCTAGCCCGGATAAAAAACTAGCCCTCAAGCGTCTATTCGTCTCTGAACCGATATACATTATATTCCTACAAGAAACCCTTGGTTCTGCCAACACAATCACTCTCTTACTTGAATCCTGGTTACCAGGCTGGACCTTCCACTCTCTTGATGCCACAGGCAGATCAGGGGGATTAACCTTGGGCATTTGTAACAGAACCATTAAGAGTCTGAGGGTTTGGGAAGGTCAGGGATTCTTGGGCGCTGATATCTACTCCCCCACCCTTGAATCAGAATACAATATTCTCAATGTATACGGCCCATGCCAAGACAGAGATGGATTTTGGAGATCTTTGTTTAACTCACCCCTCCTGCAACAAGACAACATTATCTTAGGGGGAGACCTAAATTTCTCCATGGGGTTTACGGAATCTTGGGGCAATCATGCACAGGTGGATGCTCTGTTTGGTTTCTTTGAAAACCTCCTGGAGTCCCATAACTTTATAGACATCACCTCAACCAAAATGCAACCCACCTGGAGAAACAATCGAATAGGGGAAGCAAGCCTGGCTAGACGACTTGACCGATTCCTTACAAAAGAATACCTGGTCAATAGGGGTCCTCGTATTAGACAATGGGTGAGTACGGGCGGCCTGTCGGATCACCATCCCATATACCTGGAGCTGCAGGATGTTATAGATAAACGAAAAGCCCCATTCAAATTCAATTCCACCTGGTTGCGGGACATGGAATACATCAAACTAGTGACTGATTTTTGGAGAGCAAATTCCCTAGGCTCATCTGGGAATCTCATTCAAGATTTCCTTCACAATATGAAGGAGCTGAAAAGCCTATCCAAGTCATGGGCTCTGAAGAAAAAGGAGGTGGAAGAGTTGACACTTAGGGAGGCAGAGGAGGTCATTTTTACTTTCGAGGAGGACTCAGGAGGCATTACGATATCTCAAGAGCAAAGGGACATATACTATGATTCTCTGCTAAAGAGAACCCAAATCTTAAGGAACAAAGAAGCGAGTTGGCGGCTCCGTAGTCGGGCCATCTGGCTAAAGGACGGGGATGACAATACTAATTTTTTCCATAAACATGCAAATGGTAGGAAGGTCATCAATACTATCTGGGAGCTCAAGGATACACAGGGGCGATTTGTTCAATCCTTCAGAGAGCTGGCTGCCCTGGCATGTTCTCATTTCAAAAATATCTATAAGGCTCCACCTTATGCTACTCTCGCAGAAGTAATGCGGACTGCTCAGCTCTTTCCAGGCTTTGTAGATCAGGAGATGGAACAGGAACCCTCAAGAGAAGTTACTCTGGGAGAGCTTGAAGACACATTAAAGATGCTAAAGAAAGATAAGAGCCCAAGGACGGATGGTTGCTCTATAGAGTTTTACACTGCCTTCTTTGAGGTGTTAGGAATGGACCTCCTACAAATCATTGAGGAAAGCAGAAGGAATGGGAGAATTCTGGGAAGCCTAAAATCTGTAGGAATTTACAGGGTAAGTTCCTCAGACAGAACACCAAAAGGACACCGCTCACAAATAGATCACAGATCAATACACCAGTATTTTGACGTGGTTAAAACCCTCAGAGAGGGAAACAGTCCAGGGCCTGCGCCAACGTGGCTACTACAGGCAATTTATTAATAAAAGAATGAAAATTTACATAAGCTTCTCTCATGCACGGTTAACCTACAAATGACCCTCCATGCGCTTTAAATAGAATTCATGGACCAATCGGGTGTCAAGCACGGATCAAGTGTCGGTAATACCGAGGAGAGAATGAACCGTCGGATCACTACATATCGTGACCGTCGGATTGTAAGTTACAAATGTACATAGTAAAGAAACACACTTTACCTAACTCTATACTAGACCAAGTTATACTTAACTATTCCTACGTGTCGGAATATCCTAACACACCCTTCTATCCGATGAAGTGCCTTGAAGCACTAGGTTCCTTGCTTCCTTGAAGAGTCGGTTGTGCCTTTGATGACCTGCATCTCTGTCATTCGGACACTGCTTCGCATAAGGGCCGAACTCATAACCAAGACATTTACCTTTCCATCCACCCTTAGATCTGAACTTCCCAATGAAGTGATCTTTAGGTATGCCATCAGAAGTTCTGCTACGCCATTCTAATAATATGCTCTACTTTGACTTCACCCTAAGTGAATTGTGAAGAACTCATTGATACTTTTATCTTGTCCCAACTGTCTTTGGTGATTGCTCTTTCACGCTTGCTTGGGCATTGTCTTCACTTTAGCTCTGATACCATGTTAATTTTTGGTATGTTCTTTGCTAGAGCAATTTATTTAAATTTTCACAGTTAGCAATCACATCAACGTTAAGATAAACTGCAAATAGAACACAAATATAAATTGCAGAAGACAAGCCAAGACAAGAGGACACAAGATGTGGCGCAAGCTAGGGACAAACCAGTGTGGAAAAAGTCGGGAATAAATCCCGATTAAATCCCGATTTTTTGATTATTTTGGCTGGCCGATTAAATCCCGATCTTTTGATTTTTTTGGCTGGCCGTTTAATTTTGCCGACTTTTTCGAAAAACTCCCGACTTTAACGACTTTTTCAACTTTTGGACCCTTGCCGATTTAATCCCGACTTCGACTTTTTCCACATTGGGACAAACCCCACAATGTGTGGGGAAACCCTTGATCAATTCTTATTTTATGTTCTTCGAAGTTCAACAGAGAGAGAGAGAGAGAGAGAGAGAGAGAGAGAGTACATTTACAATAGAAGTCAACACTTTGACTTATCTAGATCTAGCATAGATCATTTCGTATAACGATGAGATCAGTTGAAGACATTCTACATCAACTGATTCTCCAAGGTGACTCCTTCACCTATCATCGTTCTGCATCTCGTCCATTTGCTGCACCTGACCGTGTAGCACCATCATGTTGCATGATCATGCTGCTCATGATCACTGTGCTGCCCACACATCATGTTGTCCATGACCTCATACATCATGTTGCACATGTGTTGCGCTGCTTCATGATTCTATCATGCTGCCCATCCATTATGTAGTGCTGCATCCAAATATCATTGAGTTGTTCACAATATCATGGATCTGCACCTATCTGATGTGTACTCAATGACTGTTATGCTGCTCTCATTATACAGCATCACATTGCTACCCCAAATCGACAAGTATGCTGAGAATGACAGATCCGATCTTCTCATTGTAACATACTCCTTTAGTATGGTTGTGGGGATTCATAGATCTTTGCTGTATGGTGAGTTAATATTGCCATAGGGTTAGTATTGTTGTAGGGTTTCACTGATCCCATTCATGGAGGTGAATATCACAAAGGAGGTTACAGATATGAAACCCGAGTTCTGTTCCTCTCCTTATAGTGTATACATGTGCCCATATTTCAGAGAGGAATGCGAGTTCTGTATCTCCTTTTGATAGCGAGAACAGATCTCATAGCTGTGCTTAGATGTCTCCATTCACAACGTTGTAGGAGTTTTGTTTATGGAGTCTTCACTAACTGCGAGATTAAGTCCTGCTAAGCCTGCTAAGCCTGCATGGATATACTTGCGTGGATCATCCTCATCCACAGCGTGGAATCCTTATATGCTTGCATGGATATGGTCTCCCTCTGCTCAGCATATCATGACTGTCCAGTGTTTCAATATATCGTTATGAGGCCTACGGTGTATATCTCTGCATGGACAACATATATATATATATATATATTGCGTATAGTTTCCAGATCTACGCTGCTAGATCTCACACGACTTCATTGTTTCTGCCTTGCGTATGATATTTTTCAAGACAACGTATTTATCACTGCGTACATCACTGTAATGTTTGTTGTGTATCACTGCATGTTAAGGTATCACTTAATTGTTTCCATACGTAATGAATATGACGAGCTATATGACTGGGTTGTATATATATATCTGCATTCCATATATTGAAGCGGATATATATATCTGCGTCCCATAATATGATTGCGTCCAGATTGTCTTTCATATTTTATATGACACTGTTCCATTGACAACATTTATCACTTGACTGCGTGTAGGGGCTTCAACGTATGGGTGGTCTCTATGTGATATATGACCAACGAATAACCTCCTCAAAGAACAATGTATAACATCATCACTTGGCTATAGTTTTAGGTCTGTGATTAATTAGGGCATCATCTTTTCGATCTTTTCTTCATCAAACCCAAAACAGGATGAAGAGAGATCTCAAGAGAGTGGTGTGTGTAAAATGACTTAAAATCTCCTTCTATTTATACTAAAAACGTGCTTCTTAAGCCTACATAAGTTGCTGGTTGACTAGATAATAAATCCATAATCAAAATAAATTCATATCTCCATAAATACTTATCGAAATCGAATGATCTTTAGATCAATCCTACACCTCTCGACGAGAGGGATCCAATAAAAATATCAGCTGCCATAAATAAGCTGACCCTCATGGAGTTTGGCCCTAGTTGCCAATTTAACAATAATGAAGCAGTAAAAACAACACATACGACAACAATTTAATTAGGAGTTCACCCAAAACTCTTGGGTTACGTCTCCTTGAGCTTTAGTCAACTCAACTAGGCTCTCTGGGATTATGGTATAAGTCCTTTTTACAAGGTCTTGGCTCAACTCTTGCTGTTTTTACAGAGAAATGGTGGGTTCAGACACCATTTTACCCCCTGGCTCTTGGTGCTATGGCTCTTGGCTCTTTGGCTTTGGCTCTGGGCTCTTTAAATCTGGTTCATATTTCTGTCGGGTCCGGCCATCGCATCGCATATATATAGCCGCTCCTCTGTGTAGCTTCGATATCTTCCGCCTGCCACCGCTGATTGCGATTTGCCAACCGGATCTGGACCATTGATCGGCCAGATCCGACGGCTCCTGGTGATTGTTGGTTTAAGCCTCCGATAGGCCTTATTTCCACTATTTCTTCATATTTTTGGGTCCCGATAGTGTTTTCCGCCGTTTTTGAAGGTTCTCTTTTTGCGCTAGTTTTGAATATTTTTGAAGATTTTGAAGACTTAGAGGGTTTTTAGGACCCATTCTTAGGGGATTTTGCCTCTTTTTCCAAATGGAAAGGGTAACTTCATTTTGTGATAACTTCTGCATCCTAAGTCAGTGTTTGCCCATTCAAGTTGCAGTAGATTTAGAATGAGACGATCTCTGCAATGGTGCTAGTTCCAAGAACTTTCTTGGACTTTCATTTTCCTCACTGAGGAACACTTAGACTTAGTAGTCTATTCAAAATCCATTTTGGATCATGGGGATATCCTGATCCCTCACTCGAATTTGGTGGTACCTCGAATGTAGATCTATCTTACAAAAGTACTTGGATCCTCTAAGCTCGTCCATCAACTCATCTATTTGGCGACTGGTGTAACCGTTCTTCAAAGTCTTCTTATTGAGGGCTCCATAATCAGTGCACATCTTCAGCGTACCATCCTTCTTCCTCACCAAGACAACTAATGAAATGACGGGGCTGGTGCTGGGCTTGATGTGCCCCAATGCCAACAACTCCTGAATGGATCGCTCAATCTCATCTTGGTAGGCCTTGGGATGTTTGTAAGGGGTTGTGATGACTGCCTGGACCCTTGGCTCTAGCTCAATGGTGTGCCCAAACCCTTTGTCAGGTGGTCGTCCTCGTGGGATGTTCCCAAACACTATAGGGTACTTGTCTAAGATGGCCTGAATATCTGGATGGGGTGGTTGGGGCTAGCCCTAACCTCTGAAATCCTCAACTCCACCGCCTACTCAATGTCCCCATGCCTCAAGTTAGCCTCCATCTGGTATGCTGATACTGTCTGAGATGGGTATGAGTCCATGCCCCTCAAGATAACCAACTTCCCATCTGGCCCCATGAACTCCATCTCCAGCTTTCGCCAATCAGTCGTCACTCGCCCAAGAGAGTAGAACCACTGGACACCCATTACCACATTGATGTTTGACACATCCACCACGAAAGATTGGTCGGTCACTGAGTAATTCCCCATGGTCACTGTCAAAGAGGGGACATATTAGGTGCACTGCATGGTCCTATCCCTTGACACAAGGACAAAAACCCCTCAAAGTACTCTGTAGTAATGCCCCTCCGTTGTACCATCTGTGCATAAATGAAGGTGTGGGTAGCCCCACTATCTACCAAAATTGAGACATGCTATCCTTGAATTGTGCCTCGGATCCTGAGGGTCAAAAGTTTGGGAACCCCATGCAATGAAGCAAGCACTCCCCCAGGAGGTGTGGAAGGTGCTCCCCAAGGTGGTGGAGGTGGAGGTGGCCCCCTTGCTGCATGTGGCTCGTTGTCACCCCCATCTACCTCCTACTCTATGTCATCCTCTTTGTCACTATTAGAGAAGGCCTCAATGTAATGTGCCTTGCCCATGTTGCATCTATGGCCTGGTGCCCAAGTCTCCTAGCAGGTGAAGCATAGCTTCCTCCTCGGAAGATCTCCCCTAGTCTTCTCATCCAATCGTCCATGCCCTTGGTTAGCTCTCGGTGGCGGGGTCCTGGTGTGATGACCCCTGAGAGGAAAATGAGCTCATGGTGGAATTGATGCACTAGTCTTGGGAATTGCATCTTGCAAATCTCGGGTACAAGTCACGGCCTCTTGCAGTATGCTTAGTTTGCGAGATCTCACCAACCCACGTAAAGGCTCAAGCAAACCCTCTACAAAAGTGTAGACCCTCCTAGCCTCGGACAGTGCTGGCACCATCACGATTACCCTCAGAAACTCTGATATGTAATGCTCGAGGTTGCTGATTTGTTTGAGCTATGTGAGCTCTCTAGAGTCTAAAGTGCGCCTCTGAGTCCATCTTGTCAAAACGATCCACAACCCTCCATGCAAAATCCTCGTAAGAAGTTATGCTTGCATGTCCAAGCGTAGTCAGCTCGTGGAAGTTGGAACCACCAATCGTGGGCTTCTCCCTCCAAGTGTAAAGTAGCCATCTTGATGGCCACCACCTTTGTCTTCTGGGTCAGCTGGAAATATGTGTCCAGCTTCTCCACCCAAGCCGTGGTTGTGCACTTGGAAGACTCATCAAATGTGCGGAGGTACGTCCTCCCTATGGTGCGTTGTAGCTGCATGTTCTGCACGCTAGAATCCTCTATGCCCTTGGCCTTCTCGTTTTGCTTGAGTTGGAAAAAAATCTATGAAGGATAGTGCAGCTCGAAAATCATCCCCGAGAGACTGCCACTCCTAAAAATAGTCTCCCATGGGCATCTCATCCTGCCCACCCTGCTCACCTGGTCCTGAGGGAAAAAACGTGGCCAGAGTGGTCTTGGTCGGCCCACTGAAAGCATGTGGGTGAGTCACTGGTAAATGGTGGTCGTAATGGTAGGAAGCCCCCAAAGTTTCCCCAAACAGGAATTCTCTATGCATGCCCTTGTCTCGATTCTGTTGCTTGATTTCTTCCAACATCTCCTTCTGCCCTCTGGCCAAGTCATTTAGGGCCTTTAAGAGGCTATCAAACATTGTCTCCTTTATTAGTTCGACTCTCTTGGAAATGCTGCTACTTCTACCTCCCAAAAACGCTAAATATTTCCCCTTAAATTTCTCCTCAAATTCCCCAACCAACTCCGAAATCACTGACCAAACCTCCACAATGAGTAGCCTCCACCAAGGACTATGTAGGTTCCTAGACAAGACACCTTTGCACTGCCTAGAAGAAAGGAATTTGGCCTAAAGTGTGGCCTCTCCAAAGACCCTACAAAACCCTACAAAATGGCTGCTAATCCACCTTAATGATGACCCCTCAAAGCTTAGAAATATAGTTGTAATTTCACTCGCTTACCCCAGGAAAGCGTAGCTCTTTTCTACACCCTCACTGCTCCAGATAGCCACAAAGTTTCTTGAAAAGTCACCCTGGAACAACCCTACCAGACAACAATGGCTCTCCTAGGATGGCACTCGGAGTTCACTGAAGAAGAGTTGAGATTTCTCCTTGGAAACCTCTTGTGCTGCACAACACTTGCAGACTTGGCTCAACAACTCAAGCATGCTAGGTGAGTGGGTTTGTCTAAGTGTCAAAAAGTCCCAAAATGATGTGTGCTTCCTCTATTTATCCTTGGGCTGCCTCCTCCACATGTGGGACCCATGCATCGACGATTCGAACCCCTTCATCCGAAAAGCACGAATTGTCCAAGAGGTACATATTTCCCCCTTGGGTTGCCCCCACAACCCACTAAGTGTTTGATTTTCCTCTTTTTCCCTTTGTGAATGCCTTCCTTAGCCAAAAATTGAGAGTGGGGTCCTCCAACCCACTTCTCCTAATTTTGAGATCCAAAACTATAAAAAATTAAACAAAATTGTATTCTCACCTAGCAATAGTTGCTAAGCAGGAATATCACAGAGGCTTGCCCATCTTGTTGAATTCTTCAAGATATATTGCTCAAAATGCTAGTGGTGGCTTCTGGTAGAGTATCCAACTTGCTCCAAGCTTTCAAATGGTATGCTTGTCCTTTAGTGTACACATACCAAAAAACTAAATTGTTGTTAGAAATTGCTTCAAGATGATTCCTCCTTGATGCTCTATCATGCTTGCGATAGATTTGCCTTCATGTTTACATAAACAATTGTCCTCTTGATTTTATTGACCATCAAGATCCAGAGGGTTGTCAAACACATTATGCTTAGAGAAAGTGATTGAACACTCTAGTTCATGAAGTGTATATTGAAAATACCTGAAATCATTTGACACGATTACATGGGACATGGAGGACACAAAAATATGTGTGTCCAACATGAGATGCGATGACCTCGAAAGTAGGACATAGACACATTTTCTATATATATATATATATATATATATATATATATATATATATATATATATATAATAAATATTAATATTAACAAACCAAAATATTAGATAGATAGAGTTGACACAAACCAAAATGAAATATAGAGGGATGCCTTGATGTCCTTCCCAGTCAAATTATCCCAAGTTAGAATTTACCATGATCGATTAGCTAATAGAAGTTGAGACTCGAGGGCTTTTGTACCATAACTCCTTCTGATATGTATCTTTCTAGGACAGATTAGAATAGTAAAAATTTGTTGCCAAGCTTAACTATAGGAATGAACATGCAACTTTGTCTTGCCTCTGCTGTTGAAACTTGAAAGGTCATTAAGTAGTTCTAGGAATCCCTGGATTTTGACCAACACCAAAGGTTTTTGTTTTTATTTCCAACCTAGATACAGAATGTGCAAAGAACTTTTTGGCTTGGAGTAGAAGTAACGAAAAATATCTTTTTCCCTCCTCGCCCGAAGGAGGTCTTATCTCTTTCAACTTAAAAAATTTCAACAAAAACAACACGTGAGCCTAATTACTGGGCATGTTTCAGGAAGCTATCGTTGGTTATCAATTCTGATTGGAGAGGCTTAATATCTACCTAGTTTCAGTATGCCTTTGTGTTTGAGAATCAGGAAAATTATTTAGAAGTTGTAGGCAATAATTTATTTCACTAGAATCATAGTTTGAAAGTTATGGTTTTTGAAAATGAGCACCACATGTTTGCATCTATTCTCTGGCTTTTTGAAGGGGTAGGTGTCTGAATTGTGGGACATGCTGAGGGCATGTGTCGGACACATGTTTGGCACATCTCTTGTGAATAGGACACTTTCCAAACATGCATGTGTCCGACATGCTAGATTCGTGAGACATGAGGGTTTAGGATGTGTCAGGTAACTTGGAAGATGGAAATCAACAAAAAAAGGATGCATTTCCATCTCTTATATTAACCTCTCCAAGATGGCAATTTGTGGCTACATTTCAACATCGGCAATGAAGATGTGTTTGTAGGTGCCTTTGCTCTTGTTGTTTTTGGGAAGCCTTGTTATGATATCTTTATTTCTTGTTTTCCATTTTTCTGTTGACGTCTTTGTTGCACCAATGACCTCACATTAGTTGGTACGTCCAAGATATACACACAAGATAAATCCAATCTTCCAAGTAGAAAGCCTAGGACAACTTCTTGGAAGTATTGAAAGTTCTACTTGCTATCACTTCAATAGAATCTCCGTTCACTTTAGGCCAGCTCTCCTCCAACACAAGGGGGGGTTTCCCTAGATCAAATCATTAATCTGTCTATTAGTACAGAGATGAAAAGCAGATTATTGATTTCTATGTTTAATGACCTTCTTTAAATAAAGAGTGAGAAGACAAGAAAGACCGAGTGCCTTGTGCTTTGCGCAAATAGAGTCAAAGCATTACTTGATGAAGAAGTTTGTAATGTGAAGAAAAAGTCAGCAAGTTCTGTTATACATAAACATCATCACTCAGCTCAACCACATTGATGCAAAAATCTACATGATAAGCTCATTAATATGCTTTGTCATTTACCAACTCAAAACCAACCAATGTTTGATGCAATTATTAAAGCAAAGAGAACAGCAAAAATGATCAAATGAGAGTGAACAACAACCTTAATTGGCATTGAGAAACAATTAATTACAGTGAGGGATAAGGAGTGCATGAGTACCTCTCCACAATGTCTCTCTCTAGCATCCAGAATATTTGATGACGGTATGTAATGAATATGAAGATAAAGATATCTTCCATCAGAATTTGATATGGCATCCCTACCATCAATATAATCTATGCTCAAGCAAGAACTAATATAATTCACTAAGCTTTTCCTTTGAACTTGTACATTTACAATACCCTTGTCCTTGAAGGGAAATGTTTTTCACTTGAACCTCTAATGTGCAAATGAGGAGAGCTCCTCCTTTTATAGCCTTTTCCCTTCAATTTCTTTTACAATGAAATATTATTCAGGAAAGTATAGAAAGCCTTACATCATTTTTTTCTCTGAGAAATATTAATAAAAGATCCTGAGAAGCATCTAGAAATTCCAATTGTCCTTGTTACTGTTCCTTTTAGCAGAGTTGCTGAAGATCTGTACAACCTACTAGGCTGGCACACACATGACAAAGGCCCACTGTCACCTCGGCCAAAGTACCCACTTTTTAAGTTCAACTCCTATCAAAATGGCTATGGGAGGCTTCCTTAGGTGACTCCAACCAACCAAGAGAGGGAAAGCACTATCAAGGTCATAGTGGGTATCTTTTCAAGTTTCCCTTAGGGTCTCACCTGGTGATTGAGATTTCTGCATCTTGAGAGAGAACTTGAGAGGTAACACAGAATTTAGAAGAATAGGATGGAGAAGCTAAAATACTTGACCCATGCTTTTTGCTAGTACATACCAAAGTTTGAGAATCGTATAAAGTGAAAGGATGATAATTTGGTGACAATGTTTTGAAAGAGTTTCTTGATGAAACTACATTTGATTTTGTATTCTGGTTTCTTGCTACTCGAACTCTAAATATAAATCGTTGATGATCCATCTTTGTCTTGGATATGCTAAATTACAATGTACTTGACGTTCAATACATGCTATGATATTTGCAGTGGGTGTGTCATAAACACTGATATTTGAATATGAGATTATTGAGTCATCACTTTTCTGTATTAAGTGCCAATTTTGTTGATATAAACGTAAAAAGGGGGTCCAATTATTTTTGAAAGAATTTCTGTTCGAAACTTTTGGGGATGCTTCCCATAAACTTTTTAATTAGTGCTGCATATTCAATGCTGAGGCAGAATTGGAGGAACTATTAACCAGTTGTGCTTATTCAATGCCGAGGATGAATGAAATGATATTTTAATATCCACGAGACTAAAAATAGTCTATGGGACTACCAGTCTCTCTGCTTTTCACCTTTTGTAATTCAATCCTTTTCTTACTCAAATTGATGATGAGCTGGCCCAACCTTCTAACAGTCCCCTTGTTGAAAAAACAATGCCAAGGAACTATGTCTCCTGAACTATGTCAAGGAATAGTCATTGGCACTAGGCCCAGAACTATGTCTCCTGCTCTTTCAGAGGGCCAAATATTCCACATGCTTTGGAGGACTTGAATCCTAGTGGGGGGATATCACCACCCACTAGACTCGACTAATTAGTCAAGTTCCCCGTGGCGAAAGAATTGTTTTAAACATTTTAATAATCAGATTAGTACATTAAATAAAAATTGCTGCATTTCAAGGATTCAAATTAATTGTTGCATCTCAAGGATTCAAATTCAACATGCATGTATCCAAAATGTTACATAAAAGAAAAGATTTAGTATGCATGAATTGCATATGTTATTGGAGAATATGTTGGTTATATCTCCTAATATTCTCCAAAAATTGCTGAATTGCAGGTGCTGAATTGTTTGCCGAGGTGTACAAGATATTTAAAGAGTAAGCAAAAAATGTTCTTTGTGCTCCTTTATGAAGTTTGAAATTAACCTGGAGCATTTTAGAGTGATGAATGTCTGATGGGTAAATCCTTTTGCAGCTTTAGTAAGCTTTGGTAACATAACCGATGGCCATAAAGAAGCAGCTGATAGTCTTGGAGTGAAAGCATACTCTTGGCATGAATTCTTATTTCTGGTATCAACTTAACATTCCCATCAATGGACAATGAAATTCCTAGACTAATATCTATAACAGATGACTTACTTTTTGGCTAGTCGACTTTTCCAAGTAATGCTGCTTGTCCTCTCCATTATTTGCATGTGTTGGAGGCTTCTGTGGTTTTATTTGATGTAGATGATTGTTATTAACACGTTGCAATATGTAGGAGTTATTGTACCTTAGGATGGTGCTATAGATACTAGGCTAAAGCCGGGAATTAGTTGAGGGTTTTGTTGTTTTTAATGGACAATTATATGCAAATTTATGTTTCCTTGTAAAGCCAAGTTGAACTTATAGTCTTATGTTTTTCTTTAAGAAGATGTTTTGAGCATTTTCAGTCCATGAGTTCATTCGAATGTGAGAAACAGACTGTGCCATCCTTTAGGAGAATAAACTAAAGCAACCCATATATATCCAGAACATTCGCGAAGGAAATACTACTGGTCCATCTTTCTTGCATGTATATACTATATAGTATTCATGCTCGACCCTCAGACTTTTCTGTATTTTCTTCTGCACTAGTCTCTGTATATTATTATTGCATCCAGCAGGTTATTTATTGTGGTTGTTGTGACATTTAATCAACCATTATGTTCACAGTTTCGTTTATTTTGTTAGATTTCCATAGTTATCAATGTTTTAATTTGCTCTGACTCTCCTCCAGAAAGCATTTTCTATTTCTCTCCTAATGGAAAATACAAGTCCTCTTATTATTATGGTCCAATACATATGCAAGGAATTTCAGAATTTCAGTTTATTCTAAGGGACTTTTCAATTCAATTGTTTCAAAATGTGCGTATAACAAGAAGCACAGAACATTGGTACAATATGATTCTATCTTTCGATTTTCATTCTCTTGCCTGCAAAATGTCTTTTAATTTCTATTAGTATCTTGTTTATCTATACATTATTATTTTGATGCAATTTGTTCATTGCTCTTCTTAAAAATGGTTGAAAGTATTGATATTTGAGAGAGTCAGCTTGCTTTAGTTGCAAATGCAGTGGTTGATGCAATGAACTAGGTTAGGTGTCCAGAATGAGATATGCAATGCTAGTGGCCCATATGTTTTATAATGCAAGTATTAGTCCATAGAAATGAGTCCACAAATATTGAAGTAGGTTGTTCCGCCTTGAATACATAGGCAGCTAACCAGAGCAATAGGAGAGTAGAAAAGAAAAATCCGACTTTAAAAAGAAGCTACATAGGGGGTTTGAAACAGCCACGGGAAGAAAATGGCACAGAATGTGATGCAAAATAGAGTAGACAGATGTTAATTGCATCCAAATATATAGAAGAGTACAAGCTAATCATCATCATAAAAAATAATGCCAGTGGATTTGTGCGCAAGGGCTGCCTCATCAAAACTAACGCCAGTAGATTTATTCCCAACGGTCTACTAGAGAATGTTTGTAGAGTGTCCTGCATTGCCAAGGATTTAGGGTGTAAACTTGCTACTAGAGAATATTCGGAGAGCGTCCTGAATTGCCAAGGATTTAGGGTGTAATCCTTGGATTCTGCATAGAAAGAAAGAAGAAAGAAAGAAATCATTTTAACGTCCACGAGGCTAAAGATAGCCTATGGGACAGATTGCTTCTTCATCTGCTTGATGTATTCGGCCCTTTTTCTGTGAAGCTTCAAAATAAATGCTCCCGGCTTCTCGACAAACCCCTCGCTAAATATAAAATCCCAAGAGCTAGCTGCCAGCATACCTGCATAGCTTTCCCTGTTGTCTTTGAAGGCCTCACATTCTAAAATGAAATGTTTTTCTGTTTCCACTTTTCTGGAAGAACAAAAAATGCATACTCTTTTTGCCCCCACACTTCCTTTGTTCTTTTCTAGCGGCCTGTTTTACAATGGAGTTGATGGGAATTAGTCCTTAACTGAGCTATAAGAATTTTGGCTCTCCAAGAGATATTGGCCTCTATGTATGCTTGTGGTTGATGACTATGAGTGGGATTAAACACTTCAATATAGTACTTTTTCTTTCTTCCTAGCTCCTTATCCCAAGTACGCTTGTGGAACTTTTCCCTAACAAAAGCTTTTATCTCTTTGCTGTTTATGGGACACGCGTTGAAGCAAATACCCCATTTACTAAACCATTTGTTATTTTGCTGCATCCAAGTTTTTTTGCTCTTGCAAAATCTATCATTAAAGACAACCTTAGGCCATCTACCCTCTTCCATTTGCTCAATTTTTTTTAAATACCTTATGACTCGCATCATAGGAATTGCTTCAATAGGAGCAGTCCCTGTTTCACTTAACAAGATAGCATAAGTAACTACACTTTTAATCTTAAATTTGTTTGTAATCTAACGCTTCTAAATTTTCTCAATTTGTCTCCACTGCATGCCGGATGTACTGCTGGCCCATAGTTCACAACCATAGAGAATCACTGGAATCACTAGAAGCCCAAAAAGAGTTTGAATGGTTTTCCAGTCCCATAACTCTGCCTCTCTACACCTATTTTGAAAAGCATAAAATGCTTTCCAACCCTCCAAAGCTCTTTTTTTTTCTACAACCATTCCATCTTAGATTTTTGTTGAAGTCAATTCCTAGGTATTTGTAATCGCAACTTCTTCTAGAATGTTGCCTTCAAAGTAGTACTTATGCTGGTTATGTTTTCTTTTCTTAGAGAAAACCACTACTTTCGTTTTGCTGATATTGACTTGCATACCCACACTTCTACAAAAATGCTCAAGGGATAATAAGTGCTCTTGCAAACCAAGAGTCGATTTAGCAATCAGAATAAGGTCATTTGCATACAAAAGAAGCCTTATAACAAACTTGCCCAAATAGATACCATCACCCCCTTGTGAATTTAACCACTCCTCAAGCTTGTCAATATATAAACCAAAAAGGGTAGGAGATAGTTGGCAACCTTGCTTGACCTCGATATCGCTTCTAAAACTTTCAGAAATGCATGCTGAGGTTCTAATTTTGACTTTCACCTCTTCATACAGCCTATGCATAACTTCTCTCAAATGTTTAGGAACCCCAAGTTCCTCCATTCTGTGCCAAAGCTTATCCCTAGGAACCGAGTCAAACGCTTTTCTAAAATCAACAAAGCAACAAAAGACTCCTTCCTTTTTCTCCCAAACTTTTTCAATGATGTGTTTTAAAGTTATACAATGATCAACAGTGGAATGTTTAGGTCTAAAACCTGCTTGCCCTTTAGCACGCTTATCTCTTTCTTCTGCCCACTTGCTAATTTTGTTTTCTAGCATGCTTCCAAATAACTTTGCAAACAAAGGGTTTGTCATGATGGTCCTATAATTGGAGGGATTATTGACGTCACCTCTCTTGAAAAGAGGTATTGCCAGACTAATTGTCCAATCTGTGGAGAGCCCTTGTTGTATGATGTTGTTGAATATTTTTGTAATGTGAGGTGCAAGAATCTTTGAGCCCCACTTTAGATATTTTGCTTGGAGTTCAGCTATGTCTTTTGCTTTTCCAACACCCAACTTCTTGATACTCATCTTTACCTCTTGTACCGTGAAGAGTTCAGTATCAGTGTTGACTAAGGGGGGAGGGTCAACCTTGGGACCCTGCTCATAGAGTTGTCTTGCATAGTCAAACCATTTAGAAGCTATAATATTATTTCCAATTTGTATCTTTTTCGGTTGGAGCTCCTTCCAGAATAATTTGGGATTATTTTTCCCAAGGAAGATTAGTTCTTCCCTCCTTGAAACCATGAAATCGGCCTTTTTCTTGCTTAATCACTGCTTGTAAGCTTTGAGCGTTATGTTATCCTTATTTGAATCTTTCCACATTCACCTTGCCTTTTTGCATTCCTCGTTAAACCAAGCATTAACTGGAAAGCAATTTGTTTCAAACTTCTTAATTTTTGCTTTTTTGCACTTTGCAAATGCGCATTGAATTAAATGTGTTAATTCATGACTGTGAAGGTTGTGAATTGTAATTTTTTCCTTCTCGAAGAGCCTCTCTAGCGTCATTTTGAAGGTATTACAATTTGCTGGGGTCAAAAGAATTTTTCCCTATGGGAGATTTTGTTGGACATGTTGCATTTTTTACTCTAATTGTTTCTTTTGAATGGATTCTATAAGAAGAGAAGTAGTTCTGTCAGGGCTTTCCCCTTGGATGGGTTTTGCCTTGGCTTGGAGCCTATATCTGATGTTCATTGCCTTTTTGTGATCTTCATGGTTTGGTAAGTGTTTGATGAGAAAAAACATAATAAGAAGTGTTATTGCTCAATCTAGCAAGGGCCCTAGGAGGAGTACCTAACGTATAACTACTAGGCCAAATGGAAACAACGGGACAAAGACCCACTATCACCTCAGTCAATGCCCCCTGTTGTTTACAAACTTTCACTGATGGGAGGAGTCTTGGTATGGGGGAAATCACTTGAATGATACAATCAATGGCAAGGTATAACATGATTTCCAAGGCCCATTCAAAGGAGAGGGTCAATTAATGGTTCAAATGCTTGAAGAAAATCTGAAAGGCTCCCCACGAAATACCTATGAAGGATGACCTCAGGCTACGGAATATTCAATAACGATGAATGCCTTAGATCAAAACTTCCAAGATCCCTCACTTGTGATTGATGTGTTTATACTAGGGTTGAAAGTGAGGCAAGGATGGCTCATTCAATGGAAAGGTTCAATTAAAGTGTGAGCTTTGGGAGAAGCTAGGGTGACTTTCCACGAAAAACTCCTCGAGAGAAATACTATATGAGACCAAGGGTTGAGAGATATACCATGGTAAAGGCTTATCTAATGATCACCTTTAGTTAAGAGAATAGGTTTTGAGTGATGAACTACAAAGTGCAAACCTTCAAGATATCCCCAAGTTAAAGCAACTTCAAGGATTCCCTATTGGTGTGATAGGTAGGGCATCATTTTTTTTGAAATTCCAGCGTCGAAATTCGTTTAAAACTTGAAGATGCCTAGAGGAGACATAAATGAAGAAACTTGTCTAGACGAAATCCAAAATTTCCTCCTCCCTAAAATTTCAAACCAAGCCCCTAGAAAATCTTCTTATCCTTAAGGGACGAAAAAAGAAGAAGAAAAGAGGTGAAAGAATGATATTTCGTTAAGTTATTGTGATCACCAAGTATCTAGGACCAGTGTCTGGCTATTGGGAAGATTGGAGTCAAAATGATCAAGATTTATGAACTTCGCTCTTCAAGGAAGCCGAAAGAAGCAACTTCACTACTAATGGATGCAACTACATGGCAACTTTAGACTTTTATACTTCGATATGCAAGATTTGATGGAGTTTCAAGGTAAAAGGTGCAAAACCTACCCCTAGGAAAATTCGTTCTTCTTGCCAAGATGAATAACATATGCAATGAGCCAAGATTACAAGTGCATAAATTCACATTAATTTTTAGGGCACAAGCAAAATCAAAGCATAACGTTCCATACATTAGACATAAATCATAAGAAAAAATCGCATGAAAAGAGCACTTACATGACAAGAGAGTATACCCATCCATCCCATCCATCACATTTGCAAAATAAAAGATCCAAGAGAGATAGTGAAAATATTCCACACATCAAAATGCATTTAATCATCCAAATCATTCCACAAATTGCAGGTCCAAAATCTTTAGAAATGTATATGCCAAATCCAAGTGATGATGAATGAGAGTGTTGATTTTGGGTAACATCGGATGTGCTCTAGCTTTGAAATTTTGTGGAGGGGTTATGTAATATCCCTAACTCGGAATATTTCTCAAACCCCAACAAAATCTCCAACCAAATATGTGCAAATGATATAATAACCTAGAAGTGATAAAATAACAGTGGAACAACATATAATAATGTAAACCAGAAATATAAGCAGATAGACAAGAAATGCAGTGAGAAATGTTAAGCCATTTTATTATACTGAGCAATAAATGAGTACAAGAGGTGATTAGACAGATGGCACCTCGACTTGCACAAGGCAAGTGAAGAAATACTCTCAGAATGACAAGAATGGCCTCTATGTGTGGACGCTGCTGTTGCTAGAAAAAAATGATGATTTGGGGCTGCTCCCCTCCTCGGAAAAAGCTAAAACTCTGGGTTCGGGCTCTACTCAAGAAACCCAGAAATCTTTCCTAGAATGGCCTCACGCTAATCTGTGTCCCAGTTGCTAGAAAATTGTCGTGTTGCTGGAAATCGAATGAGGATTTGGGGCTGCTCCCCTCCTCAGAAAACGCTGAAACTTTGGAATCAGACTCTACGCAAGAAACCCAGAAAAACCCAGAAAGCTTTTCTGAAATGGCTGACCCCCCAAAACCACCCCCTTGGGGTTTTGCGCAGTTCCTCAAAGACACAAATGAAACTGCTGCTGAAATGCTGATGAAATTCTAATGAAACTACTGTTGGAATGCCAATGGAAATACCTTGCCCGAGTAGGCACTCGAAGTCCCCCGGGGCTAAGGGTGAGATCTTTGAACAGAGACACTCAATGCACTAAACAGTGCTGCAGACTAGCTAAATAGCCAGCGTGCTCTAAGTCGAAATGACTATCACAAATGTTCATAACCAGAATGATCCCAAATGAGGGGGTTCCTCTCTATTTTATAGCCTCTGCCTCTCACAATCCCTAGGCTCACTTTCTCATACGTGATCCCCTTCTTGCCATGTGTTCCTTCCCTCCTGCGTAGTCCCTCCATGTGTTTGCGTGGGCCCCATTTTTGCGTTCCCCTTTGGCCCCCTTGGTTCCCCCTTAAGTCACAACGTTGTGCTACCTAGGAAGTGACTTTTTATTCTAAAGTGAGTTATGTTCCCCCTTCCTCACTTTTTCTTTACAAATAACTATAGAAGGCAAAAATTGAACAAAATTAAATATTCCAATTAGCCATAGCTAATTAGGAATATTACAGCCTCCCCTGGCAAAATGTTTCTTGTCCTTAAGCAATTGAAGTGATGGATGCTGTAAGATCTCCTCACTATCCCAAGTGGCATCCTCATCCTGCAAATTCTTCCACCTCACCAAGAATTCCCGGACCGTCCTGCTCCGCAACCGTCTCTCCCTAGAGTCAATGATAGCCTCCCACTGCAATACCCAATGCCCCTCATCATCCATGGGTGGTAGCTCATCCGTCACAGTTACCTGTTGCCCCAATGCCTTCTTTAGGCATGATACATGAAAAATGTTAAGAATCTTACTGCCTTGGGGCAGCTCCAACTCATATGCAACCTGTCCAATCTTGCGTATCACCCTATATGGCCCATAAAAGCGGGGCTTGAGCTTCTCAACCCCCTTCTGCTTCAGCGATGATTGTTGGTATGGCTGTAATCATAGGTAGACCATGTCCCCTACCTCGAAATGCCTCTCCACCCGACCCCTGTCAGCATACAGCTTCAGATGGTTCTGCGCTATAGCCATGTTATCCTTGAGAGCTCGGAGGATATCTTGACTCTCTTGGATCCAAATCTTGGCTCTAGGAGCCCTGCTATCACCAAACATCACGTCGACAAAAGATAAAGGATGATACCTATATAAGACATAGAATGGTGACATACCAATGGACATGTGATGCGAAGTATTGTAGCAGTACTCCTCCAAAAGCAGCCACTTCATCCATGCTCGCTACTGCCCACTGACATAGTTATGCAAATAGCCCTCCAGCCACTGGTTAACTATCTCCGTATGTCCGTCCGTCTGTGGGTGATAGCTAGTACTCATTGTCAACTCCGTCCCCACCAATCGAAAAACTCCTGCCAAAACCTGCCCATGAAACGGCTGCCCTTATCACTGATGATGGTCTTAGGAAGACCATGTAGCCTGAAGATCCCCCTGAAGAATAGCTCGGCCACTTGTGCTGATGTATAGTGTGCAGATATGGCAAAGAAATGTGCATACTTCGTCAGTCGATCAATGATGACAAATATACAATCCTTGCGCTGTACCATGGGCAACCCTGTGATGAAATCCATCGAAATACTCTCCCATTTCCCCTCTGGAATGGGAAGAGGCTGCAATAATCCTGCAGGATGGCTCATCTCTCCCTTGTTCCTCTAGCAAACATCGCACTCCCGGATGTGTTGGAGTACGTCCTCCTTGAGGCCCTTCCATGAGAACCTCTCCCTAATGGCCTTGTAGGTTTTGGTAAAACCCTGGTGTCCTGCCAATGGGGAGTCATCTGATGCCTAGAGTATCTTCTTCTTGAGTTGAGACCCCTCAGCCAAGAAAATCTGGTCCCTGTAGTAGATGATCTCATTGACCACCCTGTACCTGTCATCTGCCACCTGCCCATCCAGAACCTCACATGCAAATCTGTCCTTGGAGTACTCTACTAAGAGTTGAGCCCTCCAATCTGTATCCAAGTTGATAAGAGACAACGTGGCTGGTCTACGTGAAAGGGCATCTGCTACCACATTGTTCTTACCTTTGACATACTCAACGTCAAAGTCATATGCTTGGATCTTACTGATTCACTTCTGCTGCCTCTCCTGTAGTTGCTTCTGCTCCAAAAAGAATTTGAGGTTGTTTTGATTAGTCCTCACCCTGAACCTGTTGCCTACCAAATACTGTCGGTACTTAGCCAATGCATGCATGATGGCCAACATCTCCTTGTTGTATATGGAATACAACCTCTCGTGCAGAAGGAGCTTCCGGCTCTCAAATGCTATAGTGTGACCTCCCTGCATCAATACTGCGCCGATCCCCTCTCCCGACGCATCACATTCCAAAACAAATGGCTGCGTGAAATCTGGCAATGCAAGCAACTCCTGGATAGCCCGCTCAATCTCGTCCCGATAGGCCTTGGGGTGCCTACATGGGGTGGTAATCATGGCCTGTATGCCCTGCTCAAGCTCGATGGTGTGCTCAAACCCCCGATCTAGTGGCTGTCCTGGTGGAATCTCCCCAAACACTATGGCATACCGATCAAGGATAGACTGTATCTCTGGGTGTATCATCTGCCCTGTAGTTCCTGCCTCTGATGCACGCAACTCCACTGCCCACTCTATGTCTCCCTTTCGGAAGACTGCCTCCATCCGATGAGCCGAGACAGTCTAAGGCGGATATGTGTGCTGCCCCTGTATCTTCTCATGCCTCCTTGTCTTCTCATCATTCCACTCCATCTCCAGGGTCTTCCAATCTGTCGTGTCCTTCCCTAGAGTGATAAGCCACTGAACACCCAGTATCATGTTGGTGTTCGGAATATCGACCACGAAAAAGTGGTCAGTCAATGTGTAGGTGCCCATCGTCACTGAAAGCTCTGGAACATAACGAGCACACGTCATGGTCTGATCTCTTGGGACCAAGACCAAAAACCCATCGAAGCTCTCTGTCTGTATACCTCTTCGCTCAACCATCTGGGCATCGATGAAGTTGTGGGTTGCTCCATTGTCAACCAAAACTGATAAGCACTGGCCATTTACTGTCCCTCGTACGCGTACTGTCAGACACTTGGGAACTCCCCGCAACGCTGGAAGGGCCCCTCCGGTGGGTGCAAAAGATGCACCACCTGCTGCTGGAGGTGGAGGTGGCAAAGGTCTCTGTATGGCATGGCTATCTCTTGCCTCCACATCCTCCTCATCATCATCTTCTCCACTACTCTCCGAGAAGACCTCAATAAAATGTGCTTTACCAGCAGCACATCTATGTCCTGGTGCCCATGGCTCTTGACAAGTGAAGCACAATCGCTTCTTCTTCAGCTCCCTCCTGGCATCATCGTCAAGCTGTACTCGTCTTGGATTCCCCTTTGGAGGTGGAATCCTCACATACTTCCCCTTAGACTGGAAAGTATGTCTCTGGGGGTAAGGTGTCCGGGTCTTGGGTAAGACATCCTGTAAGTCCCGGGTCTTGTTGATAGCGTCCTGGAGCGTAGCTGGTCTAGTGGATTGGACTAGACCCCGAAGTGGCTCTGCTAACCCCTCAACAAACATATAGACCCTCTGTGCCGTGGAGAGATCTGGCACCACCACAGAGACCCTCAAGAAATCTGCAATGTAGGTCTCTGGGCTCCCTGTCTGTTTGAGCTTTGTCATCTGAACGAAATGCTGCTCTGGATCCCTCCGATCAAATTGCTCCATCAGTCTCCTGGTAAACTCGGCATATGACGTCACTGTGGAGTGCCCCAATGTAACCATCCAATGAAACCACCAATCCTCGGCCTCGCCATCCAAATGCAATGTTGCCACCTTGATGGCCTCTGCCTCCGACATCTGGTTAAGTTGGAAATACATGTCTAGCTTCTCCACCCAAGACTTTGCTGAACTGTTTGATGAGCCATCAAGCGTAGGCAAGTGGAATCTACTAGCTGCACGGTGGGTGTCGCCATCATGGTAATGCTGGTACCTTTTGTGATGGTTGCGGGGTCTGCTATCCCGTTGGAGCTGAACAAAATCTCTGAATGAGAGGGCTTCCTTGAATCCCTGCCCATAGGCCTGGTACTCTACAAAATAATCGCCCATATATCCGGGCTCTGCCTCCTATTGGGCTACGGCCCCCGTGTCTGCTCCTAAGAAAGTGGGCATGGTAGAGTGTGTAGGGGCATGTCAGGCCACTTGCTGTGCAGTATCTCACTGCTTTGGCAAGTGATGGGATGCACCTGATCCCTCACTAATCTGAAAAACTCGTGGGCTCTCACGCTGTCTGGCCTCTACTGCCGTAAATCTCTGCCCCATCACCTCAATCTGCCTCGATAGAGCCTGTATGGATTTGAGGAGCATATCTGCAAATCTCTTCCCGTCCTTGTCTGCCATCTGCTCTGCGTCCACTACTGGCTCTCTGTTCTGCGTCTACCACAGGTTCCTCTTGTTCTGCGTCTGCCACAGGAACACAATCTCCCTCTCCATAAGTATTCTCTAACCTACGCCTAGTGTCTCTGTATCTCTCACCTCTGTAACAGATATAGGGTTCTTCCCCCGGTGTCATAGATTGCTAACTCCACAGCTTGAGCCAGATCTATGCTCTGATACCACTGCAATATCCCTAACCCGGAATATTCCTCAAACCCCAGCAAAATCTCCAACCAAATATGTGCAAATGATATAATAACCCAGAAGTGATAAAATAACAGTGGAACAACATATAATAATGTAAACCGGAAATATAAGCAGATACACAAAAAATGCAGTGAGAAATGCTAAGCCATTTTATTATACTGAGCAATAAATGAGTACAAGAGGTGATTAGACAGATGGCACCTCGACTTGAACAAGGCAAGTGAAGAAATACTCTCAGAATGACAAGAATGGCCTCTCTGCGTGGATGCTACTGCTGTGCTGTTGCTGCTGCTAGAAAACATGATGATTTGGGGCTGCTCCCCTCCTCGGAAAAAGCTAAAACTCTGGGTTTGGGCTCTACTCAAGAAACCCAGAAAAACCCAAAAAGCTTTTTTGGAATGGCCTCACACTAATCTGCGTCCCAGCGGCTGGAAAACTGCTGTGCTGCTGGAAATCGGATGAGGATTTGGGGCTCCTCCCCTCCTCATAAAATGCCGAAACTCTGGAATCAGACTCTGCTCAAGAAACCCAGAAAAACCCAGAAAGCTTTTCTAAAATGGCCGACCCCCGAAAATCACCCCCTTGGGGTTCTACGCAGTTCCTCAAAGACGCTGATGAAACTGCTGCTGAAATGCTGATGAAATGATGATGAAATTACTGTTGGAATGCTAATGGAAATACATTGCCCAAGCAGGCACCCGAAGTCCCCCGGGGCTAAGGGTGAGATCTCCGAACGGAAACACTCAATGCACTAAACAGTGCTGCAGAGTGGTTAAACAACCAGCGTGTTCTAAGTTGAAATGACTATCACAAATGCTCATAACCAGAATGATCCCAAATGAGGGGGTTCCTCTCTATTTTATAGCCTCTGCCTCTCATAATCCCTAAGCTCACTTTCTCCTGCGTGATCTCTTTCTTGCCATGTGTTTTTTGCCTCCCGTGCATTCCCTCCATGTGTCTGCGTGGGCCCCATTTCTGCGTCCCCCTTTGGCCCCCTTGGTTCCCCCTTAAGTCACAACGTTGTGCTACCTAGGAGGTGACTTTTTATTTTAAAGTGAGTTATGTTCCCCCTTCCTCACTTTTTATTTAGAAATAACTATAGAAGGCAAAAATCGAACAAAATCGAATATTCCAATTAGCCATAGCTAATTAGGAATATTACAGGTTAGAATACATGAGATCTCTAGAATCCAGAAATCGTTTGGAGAAATTCCATCTGGATGAGGAGTTATTAAAATAATTAATACTTTTAATGGGTTCCTAAGTGTAAACTTAGGAAAATAAAAATATTAATGGGTATTAATAAGAATATGGGTGAGAAACTTCTAAGTGATGAGAATCAAGTCTGTTTTAATCTTAGCCGTTGATTAGGGACTTAATCTCGACTGTTGATTCATCAACAGAAAAAGTATAAGAGGAAGCTTGAGGGTTAGTTGGAGATACACTTGAGCGATCAGTCAGTTCGATTTTTTTGGTGCATGGTTTGTTGAGAAAATTGAATAGGTGATTTGAGTTGTAGTGAGAAGGGAAGTTTGGCAGAGGGACTTCATTCCAAGGCCGAGAATACATAGCAGAGAGGCAGAGCATCACTAGGAGAGACGATGTAGAGGGAGAGCTCTTACGCAGTGCCACAATAATGTAGCGTCTTTATGACGCAGTGATGCGGTGATGTAGTGACACAATGGAGGCTAAGGGGTCTCAGTGACGCAATGAGCAGCTCCTAGAGGAGGTGACATAGTTCTAGCACAGAGCTTGGCACAGCCATCGATGCGCAGCACTGGGAACAACGCAGTCACCTGTGGGGTTTGTTCATCCAGGTGTTGGCCGGGTTTATTCTCTGTTGGGTGAGCTAGATTTGGCACCCTAGTTGTATTCATAAATCTGCTTAATAATGCAAACCCTCTATATGTTGCACCGGTTTTCCCGCATTGGGTTTTTCTGGGGACGATTGTTAAAAAATAATTGTGTCCCTTATGTATTTGTCTTGTTCTATTTTCAGTTCATGATCTGTATGTATGTGTAGTCTCCAATAGTGTTTTCTTCGCTGTTTAAATAATTAAACAACTTGTTGAATGTAAAAACAAGTAGGAGATGGTAAACCAATGATTGCAGTAGGATTTCTGATATGTAAATTCAGAAATTTTAACAGAGAACACCTCTTTTATATTTATACAATCCTCTAAGGGGTTCAAATAGCCTAATTTAGCTTAATGATGCCCCTATAATAAAATAATGTGCAAAATAATAATACTTTTTGTGACAAGCCCACCAAATAGCTCCATAATAAAAATATAATTAGTCTCTCAAGTGGGTTGAAATGATAGAAAGATAACTAGAAGCATTGTTCGAAGGGCAAATGAAGTCCCTCATGTACCATTATGAGTAGGAGGACTCTATTGCAGTCATTTCGTCAAGGTTTTGAGGAAGCAGATGTCCCATATTTTTTTCAATGGATCGAGATCATCAACTATCAACACTGTTATTGTAAACCCATTCTGCAAATTTTTAATGTAAATGATGCTAGTAAGACCATGATGTATGTAACAACCCAGGTAAGCCAATTATTTTGGCAATAATTTCATCCTAGGAGGTTTTTCGTTTCACTGACTCATTTGTGTTTCTAAACACAGATGGTCGACAAAGTTTTTCCCTCCAACCTCACGCCAAAGCTAGGGTGGAATTTGTCATGAAAGTCTTAGGTGAATCCTAGTGTTTTAGTCAAGTCTTATGTAAAAGTGATTTGGGAATAATTTAAGCTAATTGACTAAATTATTTTTACCAATCACTTGGTCTACTAGATCATATTATGTCGCAGAATTGGGTATGTAATTTGAGGGTCTAAGCAGAATGGGTATTCCCCCTTTGAGAGTTGAGATTGTAAAATTCTTATGTAAAAAATATTTTAGTGCATGGTCCCTTGTACTTAGACATCATGGCTAACATGTGAGAGGGTGGAAAAAATATTAATCCCTTCAAGTGTCAATTAATTGATTTTTCTGGCAAAAATAAATTAAAATCTTAAGCCAAAAAATTAATTAATTTAGAGTCAAAATTAAATTGATAGGAAAATTAAATTTTCCAAGTGGAAAATTTGTGGGTCTTAAAAGAATTAATTTTTGGAGGTCCTCCACCAAGGGAATATTGGACATTTTAGCACCCTATAGAAGAAAAAATCCTTTGAAAGTGTTTGTTAGGTTTCTTATAAAACTCAACATTCATGGTCTCCTCTAAATAACATTTCCCTATAGAGAATATTATGTGCGTGAAGTTCCACCTCTTGGGTTATGAAATTCCCATATATTGAATTTTAAGCTAACTTTTTCCATAAATTTGCCCTATTTGTATGTTTTAATCATTCTTTTTTGTTAATCTCACCGCATTTTATTTTTCATTGTGATGGTTCGATTCCTTTTCCTTTTCTATTTGTATTCATTCTCGTCTCCAAATTAGAGACAATTTATATCAGGAAACGAAATCAAAGAACTAACTCATTGCTAGATCTTGAAGGATTATCATTCTCTAAATATCTGAATTGAGGATAGCTTGGTGATTTGTATCCTCACCTATATATTTGATGTATCCCCACCCTTAGAAATACACGAAATGAAAATGTTAAAATTATGTCATTGAAGAGTATTACTAAAATTTTTATGATTGAATAATATTACTAAACTATGTTGCTATTCTTATGTCAAGATCAGTATCATGAGTTACCTGAAGATTTGATTTTGAAACTATGCTAAAGAATGCCCTGAACAACTGTTGCTTTTAAAGCCTTGAAATAATTTATTTTTGAGATCTTAATAAACACATTTTATCGTAACATATATTAGATTTTAATATGCCACAAATTTTCTGTTGCAGTCAATAAACTGTTTGATTTGTTTCTTTGTACACAGGGAAAGAAGACAAGATGTGTCCCATCACCACCCAAGAAGAGTGATATTTGCACAATTATGTATACGAGCGGAACAACAGGAGAACCTAAAGGTGTTCTGTTAACGAATGAAAACATCATTGCAGAAATTGCCACAATTGATCATTTGATTTCTAATACATTTAAAGAGGTAAATAGGTATTTTTCCCCAATAGGAGTCTTCTACTAACACATGTAGTCATAAATAGAATAAAAAGTGATTAAGTAGAAATCATGGTGGTCTTTAATTTTTCAAAATCCTAGTGAATTTGCAAAGATTCTAGTGAGTTCGTAGTTTCCTATTTCATCGATGTTTTGTTCCTAGATATGAGTCGTGTCTAGACTACCATTGTTACATGGAAATTGAATAGAAACATAGCTCATGAATTTATTCCTCTCTAGTACATGATTTGTCTTTGGAATGTGGGTGAATTATTTGGATGATTCATGTTTATAGATATGAAAATTAGACCCGTTATATTTGGGCATGTTTGCTTTATTGCAATGCTAATTGTTAATTTGTATGTAGTGGCATAGTGTATCAAAAAAATATGATCGGATTCTATAATTTATTAGTTTGTCTTGGGCATTTGTGAACTTCATATTGTAGTGGGCATGCTAATCAACACATAATTCCGAAACCTAAGAACATATTTGTGCTCGTTGTTACCTCACAAGCTAGCACCTTTAGATTAAAGTCCACAAGATTGGTACTAGCTTGTGGGAAACTAAGAGGGAGGGCAATGCCACATCATCAACCCTCTTCACACTTTAGGTTGGGTCTTCTCCAATTGAAGGGGGACTTCCCTAAGGCAGGATGTGATAGCCAAACCTGACTCACGGATTAAAAATCCCAAAATATTTGGAAAATAAATATATCCATTAGGATAAATAAATAATATATAAATGTATAAGTAGATATGATATTGCAAATGAGGGCCCTATATATATAACTAGGTGGGAATGCCCTTTCATTAAGAGCCATGTTTTTTAGTTGGGACATGTCCTTTCATTAATTATATGCTATTATTTAATTATGAGTTATTATTATTTATATTGTTTCTTATTTATATTTATGTTCATAACATTGCCTTCCCCTTAAAAAACGCTTTGTCCTCAAAGCATATTGATGAAAAAGCTTGATATATTCTTCTTTTTCTTGTAATGTCTTTGCATTTTTCTCAATTCTTGGAGATGTTATAATTGATGATACGAGATGATATGAACCTTTGAGTGCTAAAACAAAATTGTCAAATTGAAAAAGGATTTAATGATCTTAACTCAATCCTTTGTGGAATGTTGCACTTCCACGATGAATTGTTATCATGAGACTTAATTGCGTTGACCTCAATATTTTTTAGAAGATTGTTTCTGTCTTGAGTGACGTTGGCTCATTGACTGGTTAAGATATTTTCTCTTATGATTTGAATGTTGATAATGAGTTCTTGTAATATGATTTTCTTTTATCATGCTTGTGGAAATTTCTTGATTCACTATAGGTAGATGATTTCTTTTACCTTTTGATGTTGCTTCACTGATCTTCACTTGGAATTTTTGTCATTTGTATTGCAGCATCCAAGAATCATTATAGGGGAGATATGTTTGCCACCCTATATCCAATGTTAATAGGAGAGATACTACTTACCATGAGAGGTAGGGATTACACTCTATCCTATTGACCTATGACAATAGGCGAGATACTGCTTACCATGAGAGGTAAGGATCACACTCTATCTTATTGTCCGTTGGTCTTCCCACCTTGACCCTCAATAGTCATGTGGTAGAACACGTGCATCCCATCACTTGAGCGAGATACTATTTACCATAAATGGTAAGGATCACACCCTATCTCAAGTCTCCTCACCCAATGGGTGGCAATCCTAACAAGCCCAGCTTGTGGGGAGGATGCATATTAGTGTATACTTTGTCATGTTCTAGACTTGATTGTAGGGGGAGATATCCACTTGTCTTATATAACAAGGATCACACACACGCCCTACAATGACAATAGGCGAGATACACTTACTGCAAGGGATAAGGATCACACCCTATCCTATTGTCCAGAGTTCCCTCAACCCCAGGAGCTCTCTAGCTCAACTCCTCTCCTTGGGAGCTCAAATAGGTGGGAAGAGCATAACTCAGTGTTCTTGATCAACTGTCAACGTTTCCCGGAAGGGTCACATCTACCAGTCCAAGCTGCTCTCTAAAGACCAAGAACTTCCGTTTCGACAAAGGCTTGGTAAAAGTGTCAGCGATTTTTTCATCAGGAGATGAGATGGAGCCTTATTGCTCCTCTCTATACCATATCCCGGATATAGTGACATCTAATCTCAATATGCCTAGACTAGTTCTGAAACATGATATTCTTTGAAATTTGTATCCCACTCTTAATATTGCAATATATCGTAATTGTGGCCAGCACACGCTCAAAACAACTCTCCAAAGAGCCTTCTCAATCACACTGCTTCACACTTAGCCATGCGAACAACAATATGCTCTGCCTTTGCCGTACTCGAATAAAAAAACTTTTGTTTTTGGCTCATCCAATAAATCATGGTAGACCCTAAGCTACAACACCCTAATTTGCTCTTCCTGTCGATAACATATCCAATCCATCAACATCTGTGTATCCATATAGTCCGAGAGTGTATCTCAATCAATGATTAATAGTTGTCTCAACACATGTTTGGCAACGATCCAATATACATGTATAGGCTTTATCTGGCTCAGAGTACATAGTGCAGAACGGGTATCCATCTAGTTGCCAGCTCATCATGAAATCTAAATCTGAAGAGGAGTCTCTCTCAATTGCTTTAGTGTAAATCACCATGCCAAAGTTTCTGATAGCATACTTCCTTTAACAAGGAAGTCCTCATCATCGCTTCATTACACTTCTAATCCATCAAGGCTCAGAGGTAAATCCCTATGGTACTAAACATGGGGATGATCTGATCATGTCAGAAATAAATTGTCAGCATATAAAAACAAAATATCAAGGACATACTTGCAATCTGAAAGAGAGGTTGGAGACTACATCAAATGTCCAACATTCCAAACATGCCAAAGTTCAGGGGCCTTGCTAGACTCCGCATGGGACTTTCCTTAGTTAATCATGAGATTCTATCTAATAGCCTCAAATCTCTTGAGGTAGCAATGCTTCTTACTTAAACACATCATAGAGGATGCCAACTTTACATGCATAGGAGCTAGGATCTCATCATAGCATATTCCTTATCACGATTTAATATAGCAGAAGCATTTGACGCTGCAATATCTTTGTCATCAAGAATGATTGTTGCATGAAGGACATCTTGCTTTCATCATCTCATCAGATTGTTGCATTCAACCCGACAGTCTACTCCCTTTGGATAGGAAGCCTCTTCAACAATAGATATATACATGAGATACTGGGATCCTTCCTTAAAGGTTTGAGTCCTTGTCCATCTTTCAAGTGTCAATCTAATCAAGGGTTGGCTTTGCATCATTCTCCATCTCGATTTGCATCTATCCACTGTACTTGATGACCCTAAGACAAGAGCAAGAGAAATCATAACAAAGTAAACAAACATGAAGAAAATGTACCTAATGATGACATAGGATTATCTTTCTTCTCTAGAAATGAGGGTGGCTCCTTTATTTTTCGTACACCAACTCCTTCTGAGAGTTTGCTCTTCTTGCACAAACTCCCTCTTGGAGCTTACTCTTTTTGCACTATTCTGCATCCTGATGATCCTTAGGATCTTCTTTCCTTGATCACATCCTCATCCAAGAAGTTAGTGAAAGAATCATCCAAATATTCATGTAGGAAGAATGAACAATAGTCTAGAATAATAAATCTAAACAAGAGTAGTGTCATAAAGAAATAACATGAAATCTGAAAGCACTTATCTTTAACGAGGATTTGTAGGAAGCTCTCAACTTCCTCTTGATCTTGCCTCCAAGAGTTGCCACTGTCCATTAACCATATGTCAATACCGTATTCAAAAGCAATACTTCCTCTTGAGTACCACGTATATCCTTCATATCTTTCATCGACAACCAAGTCCAACTATCAGTTACCTCTAAATTTGCAGCATACCCTACTCCTAGGGTTTCTCTGAATCTATTATAGGAATTTGAATAACAAAATGGCTTCTTAATGATCACATCATAACCTGAAGAAATTCTGAATCACACTAGGGCCTTTCCATATCAAGGCCATTCCGAGGGTTTCTCAAAAACCCTAGCCTCTATTGTAAGAACAAGGGTTTCCTTCAAACCCTAGCATTCTATTAGTTCTCTACCATCTTCGTCTCATTCACTCTAATTAATCCATTGGTGTCTTCACAGGGGTGATCTCAATAACTTTTCTTCAACCCAGCTCTGACACCATGTTAATTTTTAGGTCTAGATTGCTCTCTGTTGTAGATAATTGCATTTATGACCTTTTTTCCACATTTTCATATAACATTCACCCCATAACATCATATCATCATTAACAATTATGTAGAGAATAATAAACATCAACAATGCAACAGAATAGTAAAGAACAATAGAAGAAAAACATGCATAATAAAGACACCAAAATGTAGGTTTGAGATCAGGGAAAAACCCCACCATGGGGAAAACCCAACCAGATTTTTCTTCTATTAGATATTCATCAATTGTTCAATTGAGATACAAAGTATAACGAGAATGAGATACATTAATCACATCAGAGCTCCTAGGGCCAACCCAAGTTGGTTCAAAACTATGTTTGTGAAATGAACGATCTGATCTCAGGAGGGTTGCTTCCATACAAGAAGTAACATTTATGTCATAGAAATAACTGATGTCGTTATCAAAGGTCATCATTGTCAAGTGTTATAATGAAAGATATACTGCCATCAAAGGCTATTGTCAACATGTAAAAATGGTCATTGTCATGATATATCAAAATATCAAAGTCATTGTTACTGCCACTGTCAAACATCAACATGTTGAAGTTTCTAAGTCTACCAGTTAGAAACCCTCCATGCACATTACTGATTTATTCCTACCTACTTGTTCCATTACTTAACAAGTTATTTACAATGTAAATACTGAAAATAAATGCAATTGCATTCTCAACATATTACAGGTCATCAACTGAAGGAAACAGAAACAAGCACATAAAATGACACCGTTATTTTTGCACCAATGTCCCCGGAAAAACCCAATGCAAGAAAACTGGTGTAGCAATCTGAGGGTTTTCTTATTAAACAGTTTCAGAGTACAATCTGGGTGCCAAATCCGGCTTACCCAACAGAGAATGCCCATGGCAGTAGTACCTCTTAGTCTGAGACAAATGTCCCAGATGAAACCCCGTATAAACCTTCTCGCAGCTCTTCAGCTCCAATCTGCCCCATAAATCCTAGCGTCAGCCTTTCTGGACTACGTCAGCCTCTTTCTGGCAAGCGTTGGCCCCGCATCACCTTCAATGGGTCTGCTTCAGCCTCAGGAGGCCCTGCGCCAGCCTTGTGGCCCTCTGCGTCAGCAACGCTAGCCTCTCTGAAGCACTGCGCAGCTCTTGGTTGCCTCTGTGTGGCCCTGCATGAGCCCTGGCTGGTTCTCCATCACTCTCTTTGGCTCGTGCGCTGATCTCCCGACACTATCTCTGCCTTTGTGTCTCTCTGTACTCATTGCCCCTTAACTGCAACTTCAATCACTGATTCTATCTCTCTTAGCAAATCCCGCTCTACAGAATAGAATCACTGATCATCTGGTGTGCTCTCCAAGTGACCCTCAAGCCTCCTCTTATACTTTTCTCATTGACATATCAACGACCGAGATTAAGTCCCTAATCGACAGGTAAGATTAGATGTGGCTTGATCCATGTCTTTTGGACCATTCTAACACAGTTTTATATTAATCCACATTAATATTTTCCTAAGTTTAGACTTAGGGACTCTATTAAAAATATTAATTATTTTAATATCTCCTAAAATGTTTAGAATTTGCCCAAACCTTTTTTGGGTATTGGAGATCTCATGTGCCCCAACCTCTCCACCAAATTTTGTGGCTAGAACACATCCGATGCTACCACAAATAACACAACAAGGGTTATTATCATAGTTATGGTTATTGTTCTCTATATCAAGGATCACTTCCATGCCTTCAAGCTGCCATCATATAAATTACAGTCATGTCATATCATAGCTCATTGTTATACACATATCGATCAAGTTATAACATATCATTAACGCTGAAAGATACTTTACCAATTATCCTTCAGTCATGAAGGTTTTCACTAGTGTCATTTATCGCTGACATACTGTTGTACACAGAATGTCAAGGCACTGCGACAACGCTCAGATTGGCGGTTGTCACCCTGATCCTAAATCTCTTCGTTTAAGCTGCCTCCCTACAACAGGCTAAGGGAGGTAGACCCTATGGAAAATTGGAATGAATAAGAACTAGTTGGGAACCAGCCAGTTTGGGAGACACGGTGAAGCAATCAAGTACTTGATTAAGATTTAGCAAGACTTATAGGATTTGATTAGATTTTAATTGATTGATACCAGTTCCTTATGGAGTCAACATTCTTGCTAGGGAAATTAAGACCAAGTAATCGATTAACAACTGCTGCTTAGATGAATGACTATTTTATATGAAATGCAGATCCTAAAACTAATGTGAGATGCAAGAATCTTGGTTAATTTTAGTTAAATGCCTATTTAAATGTGAACCCTTCAATCCTTTCTGTGTTGAGCTTGATTTCGTAGTAATTGGCAGAGAGAAGATCAGGGGAAGCACACTAAGGTGTGATTAATGATACCTCTCCTGAAATTCTAACATACCTGGTGCCTCCGACACTACAAAGAACTGTGGCTCTGACGACTGCAAGGTCACCATTTTAAGTACTATTAAAATAGGTTTTTCAAGAAAAGACGGATGGAGATCTATTTGTCTATCGACTGAGCTTATGCTTGGAAGTAAATTTTATCTATACAAAGTTAAGTTATATGCAAATGCACCGGAAGATGAGATGAAGTTAGACTCGAGAATGAGAAAACACTTATGCCGCAAAAGGCCTCAATTACCTAAATGAAAGGCTCGTCTTTTTTTAGATGAAGACTTAGAAAATAAACTCTTGAAGATACTATAGTTAAAACACCAGCTTATTTCAAATCTTCTCGATAAAATTTAGCTCAAAGAGAACAAAAACAACTTTGCAATTCGATATCAATGTCAACAAATGCTAAAAAAAATACTCAATTTATGAAACAAAGGATATGCATGTTATCACAATTCTATGACAGAGTATTTAATTTTCAAAAATTAATTTTTAGGACAACAGTAAGAAAAAATTTGTGACAACAACAATATGACAATGAAAATAGTGAGCTATCAATGATATCTTTATGCCAAAAATTTACCGAAATTTTTCCAAACTTTCTCACATGAACTATTAAAAATTTTCAGCGTGTTGTGATGTGATTTCTGGAATTATATCAGATTTGATATACTTATTACAACCAACGATTAAAACATGAAATAAGCCTAATAATGAATACCCAAATCAAGAAATTAATTCCTTAATGTATTAGACAACATGAATTGATTTTAGGCTAACCCACATGAAATTTTTCCACTCTTATGTTTCAGACTTCAGAAATAGAATTATTCACAGATAACAATGACTCAAAATGTAGATCTAGGCCAAATTCTTGATACACATCAAACATAAATGACTTATTAATGTATTTAGCAATTTTTTAGTTAATTGCAAACAACTTAGATGTGTTTTTCACCACTATTAGAAAAATATATGACTATTGTAGCAAACAGTGAGGAAAAAGATGGTTTAGAGATCAAACCCTTAGGCCCTAGGCCTTGAAGATCACTTGCCCAAGTTGCCAAAAAAATTTCAATATCTGCAACACAAATTTTTACCAAATTTTTTGCAAAAACCCACCAATGATTAACTTCAGAAAATCAAATACTGAAATCAGAAATGGAGCAAGGGAATCTAGGGCCAATGAAAGATAGCACTAGGCCCAATAGAACTAATGTTGGGCTAGGAGAAGACAGATCTGGGCTTAGGAGCCCTAAAACTTGAAACCTTTGTTTTGAATATTTTTTTTTGCTTCAGACCTATTGCAAAATCTTTAATGGTTGGCCTTGTAAAAAGATTTGGGATAAGATATTGCCCTCCAGGGCCTAGATTTGTCTCAAAATCCCATATCTGCTTGAAAAATCTCAGATTTGAAGATTTACTTGGCTGATTTCTTAGATCTATTCCTGCAAACAATTTTTGAGCCCAGATCTTTCCCTCTAGGGTCTAGGTCTAGTTTAGGTCTGAAGATTTACTTGGCTGATTTCTTAGATCTATTCCTGCAAACAATCTTTGAGCCCAGATCTTGCCCTCCAGGGTCTAGATCTAGCTTAGATCTGAAGATTTTCTTGGCTAATTTCTTAGTTCTATTTCTACACAAGTGAAAAGAGAAAAACCCAATACCCAGTATGTACAAAAATAGAGAAAATCCCTAAAACTCAAGTGTTAAAATTCAAAATTATGTTACAAAATTTCAGATCTACACAAGTAAACAATAGATCTATACAAATAATTTACAGATCTATTAGATCTGAAGAATATGAGTCCAACTCTGCTCCCATATTTGATAATCTAAGCCTCTTAATAGCTAGATCTATCAAAATTTCCAAAAAATATTTAAAATATTTTGAAATTTTAGAGAGGTACTAGCCCCCTGTAGGAAAAGATTATCGTTAGATAAATCCTGAGGCTTATATGAAGTAGGCTCTTCAGAAAATGTGTTGAGAGTTGGCTGATCCAACCAAGAACTATCCCCAAACGCTCAACGAGAACTTGAGATATCTTCTGCAAACACTAGATCAACCATCAAATCAAGTAGAGAAATAGAACAACAATAAAATTATGAAGAAATATAGATACCTGCTACTTCAATCAAAATTAAAAATGTTACTCTAGATCCAAAAAACCGAATAAGATAGCCAACAGAGGTTTGGTCTCGTGGCCAACGGATGATCTGCTAAGTCGTCTGTGCTGCTGTGCAAGTCATGAGTTCGAGTCTCGTTTTAACCAAGGGCCGTCTTTCCGGGCTAGGCGGTTCTTCCTAGAGCTTATAGTGGCAGTCGATGGGATTCGACCTCGTGTAATGCGAGTACGATACCACCGCTGTTTCTGATTCCGCTAATCACAAAAAAAAAACTGAATAAGATACCTGCATTCAGGTTATTCTAAGAGAGCTATTGATTGATAGTTTTCACATAATATTAAGCAGAAATTAAAACAATGTTACCATAACTTCATGAAGAGGAACATTACAGCACGTTGAAACCCAAAAAACTTTTGCATCAATTCAAAAAAATATACAAGAGAGCTTCAGAGCTTAGTACATGGTCCAGAGATCGGATGGATCAACTGACGAATGACCTCCTTTTAAAGATAAATCTTCCAACGAATAGTTCGAGTGATATTTGTCAAAACAATCTCGACCTTTGATGAGGATTAAAATTTATTTTAATCTCATCCGTCGAAATTTTAAATTTTTGAGGAAATTCGAATTTTTCAATTAAATGCATTTTAATTAACTCAAAAATAAAAATTTTGAGTTAATTTCCTTAAAAATTTGAGTTTGACTTAAACCCCAAGGTCCAAGGACCAAAGGCTTAAAATTTAGCAAAATAATTAATTTACCTCAGTCCTTGGACCTTTTAAAATTTAATTTTTAAAGGACCCACGAATTTTGTTTTTGGAAAATTTAAATTTACCTAGGACCTATAATTACTTAAATTTCTGGCTTAGGATTTTAATTAAAATTTTGGCCAGAAGATTTAATTAATTAACCTATGAGGGGATAAATTATTTTTCCAACCCTTGTAAAAAGATTTGGGATAAGATATTGCCCTTCAGGGCCTAAATCTGTCTCAAAACCCCCAGATCTATTTGAAAAATCTTAGATCTGAAGATTTACTTGGCTTATTTCTCAAATCTATTCTTGCAAACAATCTCTAAGCTCAGATCTTTCCCTCTCATGTCTAGATCTAGCTCAGATCTGAAGATTTACTTGGTTGATTTCTCAGATCTATTCCTGCAAAGAATCTTTGAGCCGAGATCTTGCCCTCCAGGGTTTAGATCTGAATATTTTCTTGGTTGATTTCTTAGATCTATTTTTGCACAAGTGAAAAGAGAAAAACCCAATACCCAAATGTACAAAAATAGAGAAAATCCCAAAAACCCTAGTGTTAAAATTCAAAATTATGTTACAAAATTTCAGATCTACACAAGTAAACAACAAATCTATACAAATAATTTATAGATCTATTATATCTGAGGAGTATGGGTCCAACTCCCCTCGCAGATCTTATAATATAAGGCTCTTAATAGTCAAATCTATCAAAATTTCCACAAAATATTTAAAATATGTTGAAATTTTAGAGAAGTACTAGCCCAAAAACATCCTGCAGAAAAAAGATTATCGTTAGAGAAATCCTGAGGCTTATATGAACTTTGAAGTAGGCTCTTCAGAAAATATGTGTTGAGAGTTGGTTGGTCCAATCGAGAACTATCCCCAAACGCTCAATGAGAACCTGAGAGATCTTCTGCAAAACTAGATCAACCATCAAATCAAGTAGAGAAATAGAACAACAATAAAATTATGAAGAAATAGAGATACCTGCTACTTCAATCAAAATAAAAAATGTTACTCTAGATCCAAAAAATTGAATAAGATACTTGTATTCAGATTATTATAAGAGAGCTATTGATTGATAGTTTTCACATAATATTAAGCAGAAACTAAAACAATGTTACCATAAATTCATGAAGAGGAACATTACAATACATTGAAACCCCAAAAACTTTTGCATTAATTCAAAAAAGTATATAAGAGAGTTTGAGAGCTTAGTACATGATCCAGAGATCGGATGGATCAACTGACAAATGACATCCTATTTAAAGATAAATCTTCCAACGGCTAGTTCGAGTGATCCTTGTCAAAGCAATCTCGACCGTTGATGAGGATTAAAATTTCTTTTAATCTCATCGTTCGAAATTTTAAATTCTTGAGGAAATTTCAATTTTTCAATTAAATGCATTTTAATTAACTCAAAAATAAAAATTTTGAGTTAATTTAATAAAAATTTTGACTTTGACTTAAACCCCAAGGACCAAAGGTTTAAAATTTAGCAAAATAATTAATTTACCTCAGTCCTGGAACATTTTAAAATTTAATTTTTAAAGGACCCACGAATTTTGCCTTAGGAAAATTTAAATTTACCTAGGACCTATAATTAATTAAATTTTTGGTTTAAAGTTTTAATTAAATTTTTGGTCAGAAAATTTAATTAATTAACCTATGAGGGGATAAATTATTTTTCCAACCCTCAAGACACTTTACATCGTGATTTCATATTTTTTACATCTCAAAGGGAAAAACCGATTTGCAAAAGACCCTCACAGACTACCCAATTCTGCGACACAAATATAATCCAACAGACCAAGCAATTTGTATTAAAATAACCTAACCAAATAGTTAGTATTATTCCCAAATCACTTTTACATAGACTCGATCTAGAACGCTGAGACTCCCCTAAGATCCCTGTGACAAAATCCATTCCAGCTTTGGGGTAAGGTTGAAGGAAAACTCTGCTGACCATTCGAAAATGGATCGGTGAGACAAAAAACCTCCCGGAATGTAGATCGTCACCAGAAAAGTAGGTTTACCTAGGTGATTACATACACGACACGGATCTGTTGATATTATTTACATTATACACATGCAGACTGGGTTTACATGATAGCTAGATGGTAGAAACACATCAATTAGGCGCTATCCCTTTTGCGAAAAAAGGGGTTGTACTGCTATGGGTTGTTGACACGTAGTGGTCAATACCAATGTTTTTAAAACCGGAACCGGTGACTGGACCGGTCCACCTAATGAACCGGTTTACCGACCGGAACCGGTCTAACCGGCACTGGTTTGGTCTAAACGAACCGGTTTTAAAAAAATACATTAAATAATTAATTTTTAATGAAATAAAACTATTTTTAAGATGTAAAACCATGATTCCAAGCCATTAGAGACAAAATATGCAAAGTTTGCTCATTTATATACCATGTAAAAGTGAATATATCAAAATGGCACCGAGTACAATACATATCATCGACAAAATAG
>APFE031501390.1:3204-39530 GCA_000404065.3 Pinus taeda
AGGTTATAAAGCAATGCTTTCCGCAGAACACTTTATTCACCAGAGACTTAGGATTGTACAAAGTCCCTAACTTGTCCCACAAAGCCTTCGCCGTAGCTTCCCCTGATACATTCAACAATACTGAATCTGAGACACACAATCGTATTGTGCTCTTTGCCTTCCGATCCAACTTCTTCCATTCTTCATCGTCACTCCCGTTGGTTTAGTACCCGGATCTACCGCGATCCACTGATCTTTATCCACCAACAGATCCTCCATCTGGAGTTTCCACAACTCAAAACTCTGACCATTGAACTTCTCAATCTCTATCTTTCCGCTGCTCGCCATCTTCTTTCCCACCAGAATCGATCTCGCAGATCTCCCACTGAACAGGGTCCACCACAGGCCCGAGCGAAACCCCTCAGCAACAAAGGCGTCCCCCTGAAGCCAAAACAGCTCTGATACCAAATGTAGGTTTTAACCCCGTACAGAAATTACCTGCATACGAATTCTAAATCACAAGAAAATAAAAATGCGAGAGCATAACCCATAAAACACATATACACAGAGATTTCCCACTGGATCTCCAAACCGAGACTACCAGCTTGATTTTTCATTATATTCCTTTCAATGTTACAATACATATTTATACATGCCGAAGCATCCAATACCATGGACCGAAAAACCATCACGTCAAATACCATGGACCAAAAAACCATTGATCCAAAACCATGGACCGAAAACCATCGCGTCCAAAAAACATGTGCGAAAATCATGCACAAAACCATAGGTGGGTCCGCCCAACCTAACATAGGGTCCAAAACCAAAATTTTCCGGGCCACTGCCCCGGACCCCATAAAGTGGGGTTAAGGGTACCCCTCAAACCCCCTGTTAACTATGTGGAAAGAATATAACACAACCCAACACTGCAAAACAAATCCTTGGTATGAGAATAACTGGAGACAGGAAAAATTGCAAATTAACATTGTCTCAGAATGAGTACATACAAAAGGTGTTGAAAATATTTAATATGCACAATTCAAAACCAGTTAGTACACCTTTTGCTAGCCATTTCAAACTTAGTAAGGAAATGTGCCCAAAGATCCAAGAAGACATGGATTATATGTCTAAAGTTCCACATGCATCAGCAATTGGAAGCTTAATGTATGTAATGGTCTGTACAAGGCCTGATATTGCACATGCAGTGGGAGTCGTAAGCAGGTACATGAACAATCCAGGAAAGGAACATTGGCTGGCAGTGAAATGGATTCTCAGATATTTGAAAGGTACCACAAATCAAGCATTATGCTTCGGTGGTTCAAACATTTCTCTATAGGGATATGTTGATGCAAATATGGCAGGAGACAGAGATAACAAGAGGAGCACTACAAGATATGTATTTACTATTGGTGGAATAGCTGTTAGTTGGGTTTCAAAAATCCAAAGTGTTGTTGCACTTTCAACAACAAAAGCAGAGTATGTTGCTGCTACAGAGGCTAGTAAAGAAATGATTTGGTTACAAAGGTTTATGGGTGAATTGGGTAAGGAGCATGATATGGGCACGTTATACAGTGATAGTCAAAGTGTCATTCATCTTGCAAAGAACTTAGCATTGCATTCCAGGACTAAACACATACAACTCAAGTACCATTTCATATGATCAGTGTTAGAAGATGGAGATTTGAAGCTGGAAAAGATACACACTAGCCAGAATCCTGTAGATATGCTAACAAAAGTTGTGACCAGGGAGAAACTGAGAATATGCTCAGTTTCAATTGGTCTTCAAGGATGATGATAAAGATGAAAAATATCCAGGTCCAAAGAGGAGTCATTGTCCAGCAAATGAAGCAGCGGTGGAGTTGCTACAATCATTCTCCAAGTAGGAGATTGTTGAGTATGGAGCATGATTGTTTAGAGGTATTTGTTTCAGTTGGATGTATACCCCAGGAAGTTTGTACACCCCTCCCTGCAGGGGGGTGCGGGGGGGACTTGTCCCCCCCACGGGGGTCCAGGGGGGTTGATCCCCCCTGGTTGGGGGGTTCGGGGCCAGCGCCCCCAAAGCTAAAAACAGATGTAAAATTGCCTTGTAAAAGTATAGTAATTTCTAGTCAATCTGGGTCGTTCATTAGGCGGATGATCTGACGGTAGAACTTATGTTTATTTAGGGTTTTTTGCCCTAGAAGGCAACCCCTCTCTTTGTATGAGGGCATTGTATTTGAGGTTGTGTAATAAACATGTATTTTGTGTGTGAAACAGAGAGGTGAGACTGTGAGAGAAAACAGAGGATATTATAGCAAATCTAATGTAGGTTGTGTCTCTTCATTTTGCTAGATAATATAAAGGAAGGATTGGTTGTTCGAGGTGGAAGTAACCCAAACTAGGTGAACCACATATATCTGTGTCTCTCTTGTTTTATGTGTTTTCTGTGTTTATATTTCTGCAATATTTTATGTGTTCCATTGCTCCGTAATATATAATTTTCTAACAAAAACTTAGCCTCTTTTGTTGCTCTCCAAGCCCCTATTTCCTTGTGCAATTCCTATGTCTAAATAGCCCATATTAATGGGAATCCAGTGCATCCAAAATTGTACAATCCACACTAGGTTTAGTTCCTGATTGAATGCATGATCTATACAAATCAGTAAATCATACAACTGACTCTCGTTTCTAATGAGGGAATCTTTAGTTAACTAGAGTAGTACTAGTGAATGCATTAGTGCACCAACTGACTTTTAACTCTCTATTAGTTCCAAAAATGGTTTGGAACTAATTTAACTTAGCTTAACTCAGTGAACTAAGTTATCTAATTACCATTCACAGTTAAACTCATACTAGACCCCTAAAACATAGGGAGCACATATACATGACTTCAGAAAGACATCCAACTCGAAATTCCTAAGCTAATTAAGTTAATTTAAACTTAATTAACTATTTACAATTTTTTATGAGAAAATAATTCAATTTTAATTCTCAGATTAATTCAAGGACAAATTAAACTGAAACTTCTAGATTCTATTTTTAACATTTCTTATTGTCTCAAAAAGAAAGGAATTCAAATCGATCATGATCCTAAACCTTTGGAATGTTCTACATGCAACACTTCTCTCTAGTTTTGTTGCTCCAGCAACTTTAGAAACAAGAAAAAACATCCAACCTGAATCAGTATGATGCATCTGTCATCAAAGTCTCTAACTGTTATTGCCTTTGTCTACTAAAAACTTTGTGCTTATGTTGACTCTACCTTTTTGCACTGTTGTCAGCCCTCTCTACGCTCTTCAGTATCTAACTTCTCTATCCTTTGTCACTTTGATCTCTGACTGCATCAATCCCACTGATTCCTCTCACTACTATATACTTTGGGCTCCCGTAGCAAGGTATGATCCATGAGATAAAACCTCTCAATGGATCATGCCCAATTTCAGCCCTCTTGGGACTATCACTTCACGTAGCCTCACCTCACACCTAGAGGTATGGTTGCACGTGATCCCTCTACTGACCTGGCTTGAATTCCCCCCTACTAGAGGTCTCTGCATGAGTGGATGCCTCCACTTGATCTCCTCTCGACTTCTCCAATTGTGGCTGCTCCACAATTATTTGAGACTACTTTTGAGACTTCTTCTTTGCTTGAGTGGATCTCTCCACTCAATCTCCTCTTAGCTTCTCTAATTGTGGTTGCTCCACAATTGTCTAAGATTGCTTCTTCTAGGGCTGCATGATGAGCAGTAATTTACTCTCCCTGTCAACCACCAAGTCTCTAACCTTTTCCCTACTCCTCAAGGCTTTGCATTCATCTTGAACCTCAAGAGTATACAGGTTCTTAACCCGTGGACCAATATATTTCACCTTTCATGTGGTGATGTGTCTAAGGAAAACATTTCCCCTACTAAAAACCACATCACAGCCACGGTCTTCCAATATCACGACTAAAAAAAGATTCTTCTTTAGTCCTGGAACATACATCACATCTATGATCCTGAGAGGGGAGTCAGACTCCCTCTAAAAGGTTAACCGTATGGATCCCAGTAGCTCTATACCTCTCATCATCTCCAAACTTTATACTCTTCTTGAGGTCTTTCTCCTCAAAATAACTAAAAATATATCTATTCCCCGTCATATGGAATGAGGCACCACTGTCAAGATACTACACATATCCCATGACAGTGTTGGCCATGCATGTAATGAGAGTGAAATCATGTTCGAGTTTTGAAGCTAGAGATTCACCTGCTGATGTTATTGTTGGCTTCTTCTTCCTTTCTTTCTTCTATGGGAAATTATTGGCATAGTTCCTACGCTCGTGATAGTGAAAGAACTTAAATTTCATCAAGCTCATCTTCTTTCCACCCTCCTTGCCTTAGGACTTCTTTCCCTTGGCCTTCTTTTCCTTACTCGCTGAGGAAAAATCCTCTTCCACTTCCTTGGAATAGGTCCCATATCTGGTGTTTCTCCTAATCTCCTCCTGCATCAAATCTAACCACAATCATTCCCACTTTAGTAGCTTTTCCCCACCATTGACAGGGTCCTCATAACTATGCCAACTCTTTGGGAGTCCTAGAAGAGCAAGACTCACCATATCATCCTCAGAAACCATGATTCCAACAATTCCAAGTTCATCACGACATTGAGTGAACTTGCTCAAGTAATTTGGAATTGAGTTGCCTTCCTCCATCTTGATTTTTCAAAGTTTATCTTTCAGTGCGAACTTCCTTTGGCCACTATTGTTTTGGAAAAGGTCCTTCAATGGTTTCAACATAGCATGCAGAGTTTCCTTCTCATGGAGACTCGAGAGAATGTCATCTCGAACTCCCTCAAGGATTATCCACCTCACCCTTGCCACGCACTTCTTCCATTCGGCCAGATTATGAGCATCTAATGCTGGTGGCTTAGGAATGTCCAGATAAATGAATTATTTTAAGCCATTGTCTTCCAACACAGCCTCCATATTGTCCTTCCAGGCTATGTAATTCAAGTTTCCATCCAAGGCATACTCGAGCCGCAAATCGTAGAATGCCATCTATCAATCCTGAAGTATGTATTGCAAGTTCAAATTTCACTTGTAATCCAAAACTCAAAACTTTGAAATATCCTCTAGTGTATTGTTCTCAGCACTCATACCATGTAGAATTTCCTATAGATTCACAAGCTCATGCAATGTACTAAAGAAAGAGACAAGAACCTACTTCTACTTTCAACCAACTAAAGCAAATAGATCGACGAAAATAATAATAGCAAGAGGAAGACAAATCAATGGCATATAACACAATAGGTTTTCCCAGGGAAAGCCACAGCTCAAAATCTGTACTTTCTATATTACATTATTCAAAAATTCAAGATGATAATACAATGCTTGTCCTCATAAGAACAATCCCAACACTCAGTATGATCAATATCCTATCTCACAAGCAAGCTCAAGCCAAACCTTAGCCTCTTCTGCTACTCTCCAAGCCCCTATTTCCTTACACAATTCCTATGGTTGAATAGCTGATATTAATGGGAATCTAGTGCATCCAAAACTGCATAATCCGCACTAGGTTCAGTTCCTAATTGTGTGCATGATCTATACAACTCAGTAAATCATACAATTGATAGTACATTGTCCCTACACTCTATTCTCAACTGGGTCTTTCTCATAATCAACATGCATGAGTTTCTGATATGGGAATCTTCAGTTAACTAGAGTAGCACTAGTGAATGCATTAATGTACCAACTGACTATTAATTCTCTATTAGTTCCACAAACTGTTTGGAACTAATTTAACTATACTTAACTCAGTAAACTCAGTTATCTAATTACCACTCACAATTAAACTCATACTATACCCCTAAAATATAGGGAGAGCATATGCATGACTTCAGAAGGACTTCCAACTCAAAATTCCTAAGCTAATTAAGTTAATTTAAACTTAGTTAACTATTTACAAGTTGTTATGAGAAAAGAATTCGATTTTAATTCTCAGTTTAATTAAAGGACAAATTAAACTAGAATTTCTCGATTCTATTTTTAACATTTCTTGTAGATTGGATAATTTGTTGATGATATAAGAAACACCTGAATAAATGAAGACCTCAAAGGTTTTTGTTTACTTGTATGTATATTTTAAAGTTTAATATTGATTGGGGTTGTGTTTGTATGGGTAAATATCTCCATAAGAAGAATGAACACTTTGCAACCATGCTTGGACAAATGGATATATTTGGTTTAGTTTATAAGGAAAGGTGAAGCATCTAATCGAAAGATGCTTGGGAGGAATTCAGGTCGACCTATGTGTTGATTTCTAGATCCTAAAGAGGGAGGGTGGCATTGGTCATGGAGATCTGACCTTGAATATGTACCTATATCCCTTGGTTGATGGTTAGCGAGTAAGCCTGTGATGAATCTCATCATTGAGTAATTATATGGACCTTAATTGGCCTTAGTTCACCTCCTAGCTTAGTCAAACCAACTATTCTCACAACCTATTGCATGCTTTTGATTATATTTTTCTTATGAGATGAGTTAGATTTGGATATTTTGCTTTGTGGTCTAATGTGCATGTAATGCAGGAATAAAGGATAAAAGCAAGGGAAATGCAGGGATAAGAGGTAAAAGCAAGGAACTATGGTAAAAGATCGTTGCAAAAACTCCATTGGGACAAGGGAGAGGAATTATAGGAGGTAAATCCTCCTCATTTACTGCCCATCCATTTGAATATCCTTCCATCAGCTGAAAGTACAAACAACCAAATCTGAAGTACTAAAAGACAGCCAAGCAAGTGGAAGTACAAGCAACCTCCCTACTAGAAGGCAGTAGAGCTAGTGAAAGTGAAAGGACAAGTTACCATTAAGTTGGGAGATGTACCTCCCTAGTTTTGAGGGAAGACATTGAGACTTTAGATGTATAAATAAAGAGGCTTAGGACCTCATTTTTTATTCAGTCAGTTAGTTACTAGTCAACTAGATAGTTAGCTAGTCAATTAGCAAGGATTCAAACTTTTACTTTGTAACAGTTTTGATGTAATACATTTTTTGATAATGAAGATGAGTTTTGATTTGAGCCAGCACTGAGTTAACTCAGAGGGCTAAAGCTCTTGGGTTAGGGCCCAACTCTAGTAGCCAAAGCTCCTCTTTATTGTACTGTTATGTTAGCATGGCTTCCTGCTTTCTGTTCATTTGCTTAATCAAATGCATTCTCATTACAGCAGTAGTTTAGATTCATGCTTTCTGTTCATTCACTTAAGCAGTTCATTTCCATTGCAAAACTAGCATAGATGCGTGGTTTGATTATTCATTTGGTTAAGTATATGCATGTTCATTGTAGTGGTTCAGCATAGATTCATGGCTTTCCTATTCATTTACTGAAGTGGCTTCCTATTTTCTATTCATTTGCCGAGTAGTTGCAGTTTCATTATAGTATTGCAGGGCATATTGGTTATGTTTTAATTTGTTCCATTTATGCTTTCATTTAACCAGTAAGTTGATAAAGAAAATATCCACAAGGTTTCTCATAGGAGTCTCGGCCTCACTTCCTCCCTCCGGGACCATGAGGTGAGGAAGGAACCTTGTAGCAACCCCAAAAACAGAGGGTTTTGGTTTTCATAGGGTTTGTCATTTAAAAAAATTCACTGAGTTCATTGTGTTGTCACTCTATTCCTCTCAAGATTATCCACCCCTTCAGTCTCTCTTTCTGTCATTTGGACCTCCACCCTCTTCCTAGATCTCTCATGATGTCAATCTCTTTCAACCTGAAATGCTCAGCGAGAGCTGTTAATTCACTTTCAAACAATTTTTAACTGTCGATCGCCTTTCACATGCAAAACCCACCAATCACTGCCCAATCCACTTTTCATGTTTGACTTTCTTCCTTTTAAATCCCCACTGTCGATCTACCTTGTCAGATTTGATGGTTATCGCGCACCCCCTCACCAACCTTCTCGGTCACCTCTCCATCATGGATCTGCTTTGCTAGATCTAATGGCCCTCACACCATATCGCGTGGAATTCTATCTGAATGTTATCCGCTCGAGAGCAAGCAAGATGGATGGTTTCCCCGTGCTACGTGTCGATCGAGGAGGATAATCATGTGAATTTTCAAAATAAAACTTATGGTTTTGAGGCCACGTGAGATAAAACTTACCGCCCTCCAAACCCGCTCGTTATTTCTGCATGTTTCATTTCATGCTCCAATCTCCATCGTCGATCTGCCTTGCCAGATCTGACGGTTGTCACATCACCTAATTGCTTTATCACCTTGAACTCTCCACTGTCGATCTATCTCTTGATCCAACGACTGCCGCTTCATCTGATTGCCAACTAGCTTGGCCAATCTCCACCATTCATCTGCCAATCACCTTCGTGATATAATCCCATCCATCCATCCTATTAGTCCAACATGTCCACCCATTTGGCTACGTACCCTCCTACTTTCCGATCTCAACCTTTCATTTACCCTTCACTCACCTGATCCAACGGTCCTCATGTACTTTTGCTCCCTCACGTCCTCTTTTCGCCATTTTGAACTCTGACTACACTTCCGCCTAAACACAGACTTAGCCTAGTTTCCATTATTCACCCCTTAGTCTAGTTTTATGCTCTTTTACTTCTGCAACTTAGATAGTGAGCATTAGATTAGTGTTGTTTAGCAATTCTTCCTATTTTAGTTGTTTTCATGATTAATTAGGTTATGCCGATTCAGGTTTGCATGTTGTTTTCTTCATCTTTGCAGTAGAATAGCTCTCCCCTAGACTAGGTCTACTCTCCTTCCATCAAAATCAAGCTTCTTCTGAACCTATAGAAGTCTGGCTTGGAACCCCTGGGGTCTCTTGCCATATGAGCAATGACAACAAGCAATACCTTCACTTCTACTTGTGTATATAGCACAACCACCTCCAATTTTGTACAAACCTCAAGTTGATAAGTAAAGCTAGTAGCCTTAGGAGTTGCAGCATCCTTGTTGCAATACCTAGGCTTATCAGCTTGATGGTACCTAGAGTGGCTAAAAGCTTGAGTCCATCTTAGTCCCACCAAGATAGATTACCCTAGTCAAGTATCTAGTCTGGAACACTAAGTGGGCTAGAACTCTTCATAGTTGATTTCAAGATCTTCCATGTACCTCTAAATACATGTAATTATGAATACCTCCCTAGTTAAGAGGGAGTGTTCAAGAATGTAACTAGTGTTAGTCTTCATAATTGTACTTGAGTAATGATGTAATATATTTATCAAAATATATTTTATTATTACTTAAATTGACTTATTAAAGCATGGATTTCATGCTTGGGTCAATGGTTTATAGGTCATAGCAGCCATTGTGTGCTTTAGTATTTTTACTATCAAGTCAAAGTCATTATTTTGTGTCAAAGAATCTCCTCCACTAAGTTAGCACCTTCTCATACAAATGGCATCCACCTTTCCTTCAATTCGACCTCCAAACACTTGATGAAAGGTGAACAACTCGGCCTCTAAACAAGTTTTTAAGAAATGATGGAAGATTCACAAATATGAGTTTTTGATATCGACGTTTCAGATCCACTATCCAAGTCCCTTATCAAGATATGGATAAAATGTGAAGAGTAGAGGCAAGATATATAGTGTATAATTAAGGAATATGAAACCCTTATAGTAGACTAAGGTCAAAATACACAAAGTCAAAATGGTGAATAGAAAACCTAAGAGAGATATATATAATAAACTTAATGGTATTTTAATTATGAAACATTAATTATGTAAATATAAAATTTAGGGTTTTTTAAGATTGCCTTTAATCATAAATGACTATGACATTATAAGAATTATATTTAATTAATTATAATAATGTGTATATTATATATAATGTAACATGTATTTTACTTGAAACATATTATGTGTTATATATTGAGTATATATATATATATATATATATATTATATATATAAACAAGTTGACAAGTCAGCTACTATAAGGTGCTCATGTCGGCCTATTAAAGGACACTCAAACCACTATATATACCCCACTGAAGTCGACCAAATGGAGGACAAGAAAAGAAGTTCGTATGGACTACAGGGAGAAAAGTGCAGAGAAGTTCGATTTTTGGATCACACACTGGACAACGAAACACTGAAGCATGAGGCTAAAATGTCTTGACAATTACAGAGATTGAAATATTTGTGTGATCCTAAAGCAGATTAAAGGGGTCAAAATTAAAAGTTGCAGAAGTTGCACAAAAGTAGGAGATAAGAATATGTTTGGCTAGTTATGGTAAAGGTTAGCTTGGTGGATGGAATAATTCTATGTCTTTGATCTAAGATTGGGAATGTCTCACTATGATTTGAATCTATTGAAGGAAGAGTTCTTGACTGGGTTTTCCCCTACCTAGGGATTTTTCCCTGGTTGAGTGTCTATATCTTGTGTTCTCTTGTGTTTTTGTGCTTTGGCAATTGTCTTAATTATAATAAAGTAATAACAAAGAAGAAGAATAAATACCTAATCACAAGATATTGTTAAGTAATAGAGAAATTAAATTAATAAGAATCCATATCAGTATTTCCCTACATTTTCAACACCTCAACCTCATCTACATTTCCTTCTTTGACTCAAACTATAGTATCCTCCATTGTTACTAGTTCAGTAGGTCCTTCATCACCCATTATACCATCATCAACCACTACCACTATTTCTACTACTATAACTAGTACAATCCTTGTTATTACTAAAATGGAACAAAGACCATAGGAAACCCTAGGAGCTATGAATTTCATGGGTCAACATCACCCTCTTCCTAAACACTATGGATACCAAAATTTAATCCTTATAATTATGTTCCTCCTGAGGAAAATATTTAAAATTATTTTGTGCTTGTTATCAATCTTAATGATGTTTCGAAAGAAGATGTATTCTGCAAACTATTTTCATATACTTTTGAAGGTAAAGTTGGTTCATGGTACTTCTCTCTACCTACCAACTCCATTTCCAATTGGGATACTATTGAAGAATTATTTTTAAAGAAATTTGGTGATGGAAAGGCTGAAGCCTCATTATTAATTGAATTATCTAATATAAAGATGGGTCCTAATGAGAGAATCAAAGATTTCAATACAAGATTTAATAAAAATTTAAATAAGTTGTTAGTTACATCAAAACCAGGTGAATATGCGCAAGTTGATTGGTATATTAGAGATCTTCCCTCTTCAATGGCAATGTTTATAGATAGATTTGGAAAGACTTCACTTGTAGATAATATGAAAGAAGCATTAAGTGTTGAAAAATGAATACTTTCTCTTGCTAACAAAGGATTTGTTGAAGAGAATAAACACGCCTCTTAATAAACTAAAAAGGTCACATTTAAGGAAGAGGAGAAGAAGAGAAAGAGCACTAAAGACACATTTGATATGGAAGGACTTTAGAAATTTATAAAACCCTTTTCAAATGAAGTCTTTGATCTCAAGAAACAAGTTGCAGAGGAATCTTTTTCGAGAATACCTTTCAAATATTTCATAAATACACAGCAAACTCCCCCTGCAACTCAAATTTCTATTGTGGACGAAGAATAAGAAGAGGAGGAGGAGGAAGAAAAACAAACTAAAGAAGAAGAAGAGGATTAATTATCCATTGCAAATGCTTTATGGAATTTCATTGGTTCTCTCTCTGATGACGAAGAGGAATCTCTTCTTGTAACTACAAGAAGCAAAATATCTACAAATATATCTACTTCCAATCAAAGTCTTGTTGCAAATTCTCCTTCATCCAAGAAAGGGTCTCCTGCAAGTTATTCTTTTGCTGCAGCAAACAAAAATCTTATTCCAACTCCTATCTCTCCACCTCCTACCACTAAAAGTGCCACTCCATATAAGTCTACTCCTAAAAATCTTGTAATTTTTGATGGCATAGAATATAATATCATAGAAGATATGAAAAAGAGAAAGGCTAATATTTCATTATATGAGATCAGTAAAATTAAACAATAATAGAAAATTCTATTATACACTTTCAATGCTACTTCAAAATCTCCTCTACCAACTACTAGTGTGACTACTAAGACTAGAAATACCAAAACTAATCCAAATCCTTGTTTGTCCTTTGAAAAATGAAACAAGAAGATGTGATTCTTATAGGCGATAGATATAATTCACATACCCTACCTTTCTTGTTCACTTTTGAAATATTTAAGAAGAATGTACATAATTGTTTGGTTGATTTTGGTGCCTCTTCCAATATCATGCCATATTATGTCTACTTAAAATTAAACGTTAGGCCCCAAGAATCAGTTACTTAAATTGTATAGCTTGATAAATTGAAATCAAGGTTTTGGGTGAAATAAAAGAGGTATTAATTAGGTTATTTTCTCACCCTAAAGTATTTTAGATCATTAATGTCATAATCATTGATATTCCTGAGTCTTATGGTCTTATCTTGAGTAGAGACTAGACATAAAAGTTAAAAGGTTATTTTGCAACTCACTGGTCACACCTTTGGCTGCCATACAATGGTAAGCCTAATCAGATAAGACTTGATTAGGAAAATCATATGAAGCATAGTGTCACTGAATTGGAAGAAGAAAATGAACCCATCACCTTTATCAATAGTATCATTCGAAATTATTGTAGAAAATCATATTTTGATAATTTTACTGCTCAATTATCTCCTTATCCATCTACTTATATTTTCTTAGAACTTGAGAACATTTCATAGACTAATACTTCACACTGTGTAAATATTGTAGATTCCCATGTAAATAAACCTACAAATAATCCAATTTGGACAATGTATTTTGATGTCTCGAAATATAATGATGGTGTTGGTGAAAGATGTATTCTGATTAATCCCAATGGGGAAAATACTACGCTTACATGTAGGATAGAATTTGAATGCACAAATAACATTCTTGAGTATGAAGCACTTGTTCAAGGACTAAGAAAAGCAATAAGCTTAGATGTCAAATATTTAAAAGTTTATGGTGACTCAAAATTTGTTATTAAATAAGTAAGAAACAATATTCACTGTGTTTCCAATCACTTAAAACATTATCAATTGTTTGCACAAGAATTGACTTCTCATTTTCTTGTAAATAATATTAGTCCTATCCCAAGAATGCAAAAAGTAGGTGCAAATATTTTAGAATATGTTTCTTCTAGGTGCATACCACCTAAAGACTTCAGCACAAATCGTTTTTCAATTGAGTTAGTATTCTGACCTTCCATACGTAATAACGTCTCCAATTAGAGAGTTTTCAATGATGACAAAGACATCATAAATTTACTTACTTCCAAGGGAACATATGATGATTAGATCATCGATGAAGACTCTCATGATAAAGAATTGAATGGGTCATCTACTAAAAACAAAACTGAAAAATTCATTCCCAAATCCATAGTTAAGTTAGAATACTTTTACGATCTTAAGGATATATTTAAAAAACCTACTAATTATAAAACTGAAATCTCTTTGATATTTTAAGTGATCAATCTTGGCTCAAACAAAAACTCTCAAAATGTAAATCTAGGCCTTGGACTCTCACAAGAAGAAACACTCAATTTTATTCATTTACTTAGAATAGACAAGGATGTATTTTTCGTGGAATATGACTTGGAAAATTAACTTCCTTGGGGACATGCCTTCTTTGAATGACCATGGGCTATGGTGGTATCTAGTGGTTCTTTATTAGGGAAAGATTTAAGATGAAGAGTCTTGATTCTTATCCATGGGATTGTATAAGAAAGGATATCAAGTACCAAAAAACTTCTATGACAAACATTAATATCAAAATTGGAAAAGTTCAAAGACCTTAAAAATAGGATTCAAGATTAACTCAAGAAATATAAATATTATAGAGAATGTTCAAATCTTGATCCTAGTTAAGCACTTTATAAATCTTGGATAAACAAGGTCGCGTGTATGATGGAAACACTAGAGATGAAATCAAAAGAAAATTTTAGTATAAGCCAATCAAAGGATATAAATGATTTCAACAAAATTGGGTTTGGAGCTAAGCTCAACAATCCATAGAGGATCAACTACAAGAAAATTCCTCAATTTATTGATTAGAAAATCTCATAAAATATACATCTATAGCTCAAAAGGCATTGCTTTACTTAGTCCATAATTCATGTTAGATCATCCTTTGAGAAATGCTTGAAATACTCAGGTATATTGTAGCCCAAATCCTCAATGTGTAGTAAGAAAGAAAATATGGAACACATTTTTTCGTATTATAAATATGTTTAACCTACCTAGGAATGGGTATATAGGTTATGCCATTTTTCGCTCGTATTCAATATTATTATGAAGGGTCGCCCTATTAAGAGTTTATCTCCATTCAATCATGGAAATGTTGGTCTATTATCTATGTCCATCTAAATCTATGAATCCAATGGTAAACACAAAAGGTGGGCATAAAAGTAGCTAACCTTTATGAACTAATGGACCAGTGGAAAAGTGCTCCATGTACCATGAGTAGAGTTCCACCTAAAGGGAACCCTTGTGTTCGCTCTCCACACTTTAGGGATTCAAGCTATCATCAACATCAACATAGAGCTATTTGAGTTGTTAGAGATCATTGTAAGAAGCAAAGGAGATAAGCCCCAACTAGAACCATGATCCGTCCCTTTCTTTACAAAATTTCCCACCATTTGTCTAGCCATCTTAAAACCATGTTGCCTCAAAGAACCCAAGCACAACAATGGATGATGGTGACCTATAATAGGTTATCCTAAACCTATGGTTATAGGATGGGTTTCTTCCCCTAAGGATAATGGCCCTCCTCTTGAATCATGTTTGATTCCTATATCATCTTGGTTTGTCTACTCACTCTCACCCAATAGCCTATTTATTATGAGTTTATTTCTTTCTACGCAGGGCATTTATGGAACTTCATGAATTTAATCATTGGTGACCTTGCATGGCCTCTTTTATTTGACTAGGATTTTTTTCTTTTATCTTAAACATGGTTTTGGTTTTTTTGACCTAATTTTTTTTAATGCATGTAACATCTTCTATATATTAATAGAAATATGAGGCATTTTAACAATAAAATCATAAACCCAAAGTTTTCCCAACGAATAAGTCCTTTCAGTTGAAGGATTCAAATTAGGAATTTCTAATGCTTCAATGTTTAATGTACTGAATTTAGGAACATGAAAGCCAATTTCTATGCTTTATTGTGTGAACATCCACTCTAAAATTTTTGAATCTATCTCCTATTAGCACTTAATTATACAAGGACAATTGGGTCAATGAAAGCATGGTAGTGCCCACTAGGTCTAATTCCTCCAAGAAGTGGTATATGCATTACCACAAAACATTTGTAAATAAGTGATTGATCCCTCATCATCATTAATTTGAATTAGTGGTCACTTACCATAAACATGTAAACAATATCCCACATCTTTATAGGTGGTGGATACAAGTAACTCAATAGAGTTGAAGGAAACTTCCCAACAATATATTATTAGAATTTCCTAGAATCAAACTTGAGAAATGTGCATGGACCAAAAAGGACATAAAAGGTTTGCCTCAAAATAGACATTGACTATTTGATTACTAACATTGCAAACTAAAATTAGGGATCAATTTCATTGTCGTTCAATATCCTTTAGATAATGGGGCCACAAGCTAGAGTTCATTGAAGGATGCATCTTTGTCCCTATGTTGAGTTTCAATTAGTATGCCACATATAAAGTAGTTTCATCATTAACATCTTTAAAAAGTAAATAGCTAGGTTAACCAACCCAAGTTACAATTAGTTTCATCGATAACATCTTTCAAAATTAAATAGTTAGGTTAACTAGTCCAAGTTAGTTGTCATATGAGTAGGACTAGATATCATTTTAAACCTCTTCGTGTAACATACTTACTTTCAACCTCACATTTCACCAAGTGGTTGTGTGTATGGAATTAGTCTAACTTGCCAAAGAGGCTATGAACATTTTGATAGGTTGTGAATATTTGAAATTTAATAGAGTCAATAAAAACTCTGTGAGTCCATACTATTAGAACTTCCTATAATCAAACTTATGAAATATGCACAAACCTAAAAGGACATGAAAGGAGAGCTTCAAAGTACGTAATTAATATTTGATCACTAACATTGTAAAGAACAAGTAAGGATCAATTTCATTGTCATTTAAGACACTTCCTTAAGGTAAAAGGACCACAAGGTACACCATTTATTAAAGGATGGATTTTTTCTTTGTGTTGAAGTTCAAAATACGATACCAGATATAAGAGAAGTTAGGGAGCTTTCCTAGCATCTTTAAAAACTCAATGGCTTGGTCATTCAACCCAAGCTATGTATATCATATAAGAAAGATACGGTAACTATTTTAACCTCTTCACTTGACATGTTTACTTCCAAGGTCATGTTTCACTAAGTAATACTATGTAGGGGAAGTAATGTAACTAATCGAAGATGAATTGAGCCATTGATTCTTTTCCACAATTTTCCTCTAATAATATTAAGATCTTCAAAACTTCTCCTACTATATAGTTAATTTATATTCTAATTAAAAATCAAGTTGCTATGATTTTAGATTGTTTTCATAGTTAATTTAGGTTCAAATTTAAAATACATTTGTTAAACTATTTTATAGCAATGTTATTAATTGTTAAACTATTTATCCTTTTCCTTATCCAGCTACATAATATTCGTTTAGACATATTGCCCAACTCTTAGAGGACTTATTCCATCTTGTACTAGTTATTTTTCATTGAGGATTACTAGAGTGACTTAGTATGGCTTATTCTATGGTGTCTTATTATTTCAGCTTAAGCTTTAATATGATTTATTGTATCTTATCTTTGTTATTTCTGGTTGAGGAGTTCTATAGCATTGTTGTTATTTTTGGTTGAAGAGTTTTATAGAACTTTATTATAGTTTATTTTATTTTATTTTATTTATTATTTGTCAATAAAGACATCATTTAGTGTTTAATCCGGTTTTCGTTTAAAAATTTTATAACTAATTAAAATACATTAATTTATTGCTAAAATATCTCTCAATTATAGATATATTCAAATATATATTATATATATATATATATATATATATGTATATATATGATATATATATATATAATTTGAAAAATAAATAAGTCCTGAATTAGATAATAGCTATTAATGTATTTTTATCTAAAATTTCATCATTTAAATTTAAAATAAATTTATATTAATTTATTTAATAATATAATATTTTATTAGTATTATAAATATGAAATACTTATCTAAATTATATATTCTTTTTTACAACTCAATATAAGTTAGATGTGTAGATGTATTGTAAATATAAAATTAAAAAAATAAATAAAAGTGATATCATGATGAGTGTAAACATTTAAATGTTGGCTCAAATAATAATAATAAGTTAAAAGTAATAAACAATTTAGTTAAATATAAGCATTTTTATTTGTTACAAAGAAAAATAATAATAAATAGATTTAACAAACTAACTATTTAATTATTTAATTAACTAATTAATATTCTTATTCATGTCTCTTGTTCCAGTCAAATGTAGTCGTTGCCCAATCCTTTGTAGCCGTTTCCTTGGTCAAAAGTAGTTTTCCCTTTCTAGTCAGTTTCTCTATTTAACATGTTGCCATAATGTGACTCTTGTGACTCTTCATCTCATTGTGATGATGAACCACACTTGTTGGTTAACGCACTTGCACAACACTTGTTGGTTCGAAACACACTTGCTAGTTCGGAATGAATTTTGATGTGACTATCACTTAAAACCTTCTCAATAAACAAGAACTTAAAAGTAATAAATAAAAAGGTTAAATTTAAATGTTGGCTCAATTAATAGTCAAATGTTAAAGTAATAAAAATTAATCTGTTATATTTTGATTTTGTTATTAACTTGTGAATAGACTTTGTTACAATTCTATGGGCCAATTATATGGCTTATCAATATCACATGCCCAAAAACCATAACTTATTTGGCAACCAAAATATTTTATAACAATACAAATTATTAACCATAGATATTCATCTCCACAATATGAAAATATTGTTAACCATGGATATTCATTGTCACTTTATCATGGATATTATCAACTTGCAAATATGCTTTGTTACAATACCATGGCTTATCAATTCCACATGCCCAAAGAACATAACTTATTTCGCAATCAAAATATTTTATAATAGTATGAAAATATTCTTAACCATAGATATTCACCCCCAATTTACTATGGATATTATTAACTTGTAAATAGGCTTTGTTACAATACCACATGGCCAAAAAACATAACTTATTCACAATCATATAACAATATGACAAGATTCTTAACCATAGATATTGACCCTCACTTTGCCATTGATATTATGAACTTGTGAATAAGCTTTGTTACAGTACCAGGGCACAATATCATGGGTTATCAATGTCCAAAAATCATAACTTATTTTACAGACAAAATATTTTATAACAATATGACAAGATTCTTAACTATGGATATTATTAGTTTGTAAATAGGTTTTGTTACAATACCATGGCTTATCAATACCACTGTCCAAAACCCATAACTTATTTCACAATAAAAATATTTTAATTTAATTTAATTTTATAAAGTTTTTTTCATTGAATCTAAAAGGAAAAATGTTATAATTACTTTTGAAATATATATAAACCATGTATCCTCACTTTTCATGAGCGCAAGCAAAGTGACTAAGGATAATAGAGGAAAATATAGGTTCAATGTTTTACAACCAATTAAGTTTTTTTTTTTTAAATACTTTCTTAAACACAATACAATGGGATCAAATTTAAGAGAGAGGGGGAGGAAAGAACAAACAAAAAGAGATAGAGGTGGAGAGAAAGGGAGACTGACAGGGAGAAATGGAGAGAGAGGAGAGGAGGGAAGACAAAGAAGATGAGAGGAAAGAGATAGGGAGATACAAAGATGGAGGGGAGAGAGAGATTGAGAGAGGGAGGGAGATATTGACAAAGTTGGAGAGAGAGAGAGAGATGGGGGATGACACAAAGGGTGGTGGGAGAGAGGAAGGAAGAGAGAAACGACTCAAGAGAGAGAAGGGGAGAGAGAGGGAGGGACGAAGAAATACATAGAGGGAGAAAGGTGGAGAGAGAGAGGGAGTGACAAGGGAGCAATGGAGAGAGTGTGAGAAAGGAGAGAAGGAAGGAAGAGAGAGAGGGAGAGGAGGGAAGAGAGAGATAGATAGATATATAGATAGAGTATGTATGTTTGTGGGGTGAGAAGAGACACAAAGATACAAATATAGATATTATATGGTATTATATAACCAGCCTAAATCCATCTTAACCCTAGATCAATCAAACAAATGTTGAGAGGGATCAAATCTCTCGAGGTGCAATCATTTCCTCAAGTCTCACACTAAAAAAAGAGGCTTGCAGCTCGAGAGATTGGATCCCACTCAGCGCTTGATAAATCCGAGATTAAGATGGATCTAGGCTGATAATACAATAAAACATGCTTCTTGAAAAAAGTAAATGTCTACATTTCCACATGCTATGGATCACGAAGTAAATGCAGGCATGTTTAGCTCCTTTTTAGAGAACGCTTTGGTCAGATAGGTAGAAGACCTTCAGTCTGGCTGCTCCATAGTTAACAGCTCACTGGTTCCATGCAATTCTAATTTATTGCGAGTAGTATATTCATTCACTGGTTCCATGCCATTCTAGTTTATTGAAATTAGTATCTTCATTCACTGGTTCCATGTCATTCTAGTTTATTGAGAGTAGTATCTTCATTCACTGGTTCCATGTCATTCTAGTTTATTGAGAGTAGTATCTTCATTCACTGGTTCCATGCCGTTATAGTTTATTGAGAGTAGTATCTTCATTTAATTTTTTTTATAACCAGAATGAGACTAGGCTGAGGTCAGATCGTTTATTGAATGAAAGAACAATCCTGATCCAATCTACTGTCCTGTGAAAGAAAACCATGCTTCCGAGTGTTTGCTTGCATGGCCTTATTTTGTTTATGAAAAATACCATGCTCATTCAACAGGTTAAACACCTTAAAACCAAGCAGCTCCCAAATGTAATGTAGCACATCCTTGCTTGCTTCACAAAGGAGAAATAAGGTAACCACTTTTCTCAGGTCAACCATTGATAACTTGCTGAACTCATTTTCTAAGTACCACCAATCAGTAGCACAAGCACTATTGAGCTTCATAATAAAGTAAAAATATGTTAAATAGGGAGCACATACCTTCACCTATACATCATTTAGTGTACCGCTGTGAGGTGTATATTATTTACCCCAGTTCGTGTAGAATCAAATTCAATCGTTATACACAGGCAAAAGTGTTAATGACAAAACCAAAAGCTGTAACTGCCGATGCAAAACCCTTTATCTGTGCTATCTGCTTAATAGGCAGTGCACCCAGGTCAATAGAACAACGGGTTAATTGTGATTTTACTATGCTGAACAGCTACTGAACCTCTTTCATATATTTATATGCTCTGCTGATGTGCATGAAAAACAACCTCATTTCATCTACATTCAGGAATGTAGTAAATAAGAAATGCCAAAATCTCAGGATTTTATTAAGGACACTGTCAGACATGATTTTTCTTTTCGATGAATGAATATTTATCCAGTTATAAGATATCATTTGAATGGGTGAACACAGTTTGTAGGAGACATATTAAGTTCCTTTGATGATCAGGAAAATCATTTGAACTTGAACTGTTTGCATGGCTGCCCTATAGCAACAACTAAGCCATCAAAACAACTTGAATATAACATCCTGAGAGTTACAAAGTTTGAAAAACTAAGAGCAGATATTAAAGACTATGAACTAAATGAGTTGAGCAGTGACAACAATGGTGAATTCATGGTCTAAACAAATGCCATTTATGCTTAGATAATGAAGGACAGATACAAAAATGGTGATTCCATGGTCCAAACAAATTGGTCTTTGAAATAAATCTTATCTATTATTGGACACTTAAGAACAAGAAAATGCAAGGCGGCAATGTCCAATCCATCCTCTGCATAAATCAAGTAATAAAAAGTTGCAATTGTAAGAACAGAAATACAATGCAGAGCAAGAAGCAAGGGTGGAAAGTGTATAAGATCCACGGCTATGGAGGCTTATCAATGAAATTTCCATGAAAATACAGTGACAGCATTTAGGCTTGATGGAAGTCCTTATCCTATGAACTGGTTCTAAGCAAAAACAAAACCAACCTTGTGAAATCAGATCGAAAGGCCACAGAAGAGATTTCCTTACAGATTCATTAAGAAAATTAATCAGATTATGGATAAGAAACCCAGAGAAGAGAATGGGCATCCTTCATAGAGCTCATGTCTGAGAATCCTGTTACAGTTTCAGACTGGTAATGCAGAAGAAATCAGCGCATTCAGCTTGGCATTGAAGAGAAAGCATTAGGTGCCATGGTTAATATGAACCCTGATTTATGGAATGAACTAACACTCCACCGCAGCACAGACAGCACCATTCTTAACGAGAGGCAAATCAGGTCCTCTAGCCCATTCATGCAACTTAGTATCATAGATCAACACCAACCCTTCTTTCAGGCCTCTAGCACACCTCCCGCTTCTCCTAAGCAAATCATCAATGCAACCTCCAACTTGCAAAATATAAACACAGGTACCCATTGTAACACACGAGAATTTTAGCACATTGTCCATCCTTAAGGGAGATGGAATAGGGGGAGGCTTAATCCGACTCCATGAATCATTCCTGGTATCATATCTCCAGAAAGACAATTCAACTGCATGACTTGACAGCATATAAATATATGATCCCATCACAGCACAAGCAATCACACAACCCCCCATTGGCAGGGCCTTGGTCTTGAGCCAAGTATTAGTCTTGGGGTCATAGGAATCCATAGAGCCCACATAAGCATAAGGCTGTAATGAGAAACCGTTCTTTTTACCAAACTTAAGCCCTCCGATTACATAAAAAATCCCATCCACAGCAGCACCCAAGCAGCCATATCTCTTTCTAGGCATATTTGCAATGGGTCTCCATAAATCGAGGTCAGGAACATATTCCTCTGCATGAACAATGGCTTCCCTGCAAGCATCTCTCCTCAGAGAGCCTCCAGCAACATAAATCCTGCCAGAAATTACACAGCAAGCAAATTTCTTCCTTGGGCACATCATGGGGGCCTTACGAACCAGAGACCTAGTCCATGCATCACAAACTATGGTACAATGAAGACCACCATTGTTAGAGCTAGCGGCAGGTACTGCACCTAGAATGAAGATCTTGTTATTCAAGACTGCAAGCTGGGCATACAGAAGTGAATTTTGACAAGATATATAATCCATCAACCATTCATCCCCAAACATATTCATTGCAGGGGACAGAAAGCCTTTCATCCATACTTTACTGTTTTTGCTGCAAACAGCAGAAGCAAGACCGTGATTTCCAGCACTGCCAAACACATACAGCAGATTCTCCAACCTCCCATTCTTCTTCCGAAGATCATAGTATTCCTTCGATTTGATTACTCTGTACCATCTATGGCATACAACCATGGAGGCCTGCAACGATGAGCGTGGCAGCCTGGCCAAGCACTCCACAAACAGGTCGTCTGGCAATGAATTTATATACGATTTCTCGTGGCGTACTCCCTCTGTGACCTCTTCATCAGTTTCTACCTGATTTGGGCTTCTCTGTTCAGACTGTGGGGGCGTCCAACACGATTTCATCAGGCTCCTCAGTCTCCGACTATGGCAGTTTCTACTGTCACAGCCCATCGTTCTTCCTACTATCATTCAGACTGGCTGATACTAGCATTCAAACTCGCTGAATTATATGGATCGCACAATCGCTAAAACTGAAACGCTGCTCCCTGGGCTCTCTACAGCACGACAAGGGACTGGAGAAAAGTTGGAAATTGGATATAACTATTTGGGCGCCTCTAATAGTCAACCAAATAATTCGATCTGAAAAGCTCTTCAATCAGATGATCCAAATCATAAAATCAGATTTTCTGATGCAGAAAAATTTACAATCTCACAAATTTTGATATTGTGGTGGTATTTTGTCGGAATATTGTGGCATTTGGGAGAAAAGGATGGAATTATAAAATCAATTTATTAGGTGGGAAGGATATATAGTTTAATTAATAGAGGAAGAATGTGATTTTCCAATCCTGAAAAATATTTTTTGAGGCCTTAATATTGTAGATTTAACCACTTAAATTGATCATTTCCAAAATATTTATTGAATTTTAAATAAAATTGATAAAAAAATATCCAAGTTTATTGGAAAAAATCAATTTTTATTTTTAAAATACTTCATAGAAACACATTAAATAATTAAATATTTAAATTGAAAATTCAATCAATTACTTTAATCTTGCAAATTAAACAACTTAAATTTTTTGATCTTTGAAAATCTCTACTTAATTTTGGGCAAAACCTATTAAAATAACTAAAAAATAGCATTTTTATATTATTTAATATTCTTGTTAGATCAAATGCTCTATCTATGTCCTATAACAAACCACAATAAAGGGTTCCAATAGTCAATTCCAAAATTTTTGTTATGATTATTAAAAAAAAAAAAACATTTTTCTAAATCACAAAGTTAAATTCAAAAATCTCTTTGAGGGGATAAATTCAATTATTTTATAAAAATAAGGAGTTGAATTTTTAAGGTACTTTTTTTTGGGATTTTTTGGGGCGAGTTTTACCTAAAATTCAATTAAAATTTGGAAAATTTAAAATTTTAAGTTGTTGGTTCTACTTAGTTTAAATACTTCAACTTTTTTTAGGGTAGTAAATCTAGTTTTGCATTTAAGAATAACATTTAAATAAAAATACATTATAATCTTAATATTTTTTTGATGATTTTGTATACATTACATAAAAAAAATTGTTTAATTTTTGTATAAAACTTTATATTAAAGTCAATTTTGTTCAAAATCTTGTAGAAATTTGTGGTAATTGCAACATTGAGTTGTGTGGTTTACACATTTCTGAAACCGAGTGGTTTTTTTTTTGAGGGACTTAAATTCATTTATGCATTAAAAAATGCAATTTAAATAACAAAAAGTTAAAATATTTCAAAAAATTGTTACTGTAATTGCAAGTTTGAACTATGTAAACAATTGGAGTGACTTAGGGTTTTCCAACTGGGTTGAATACAATTATGTATTCAAAAATGTAATTTAAGTAACAAAATCTAACTATATAGTAAACCTTTTAACACTAAATTTAAGTTTTAATATTGTTGAAAATAGCAATAAGAAATGCTAAAAATAGAAATACTGGAAATAACATTGTTATAAATAACATTTCAGGATATACTCCAACTCGTTGGAAATAGCAAAAAATAGAAATGCTAAAAATAGCATTTCTATAAATAGCATTTCGGGATAGATTCTAATTTTAATTAGTCTTTGAATTAAAATTGAGGATTAAAATTCGAATTTAGTCTCAGCGGCTGTTTGAAAAATAACTAATTAATTCATCTTGAGTTAATTAGTTGGAGAAAATCAAACATGAAGTCTATGTGAAGACATGCAACAGTTATCCCTTTGATTGAGGAAGTTATCCTTAATTAAGAAAATCATGATGAGTTTTACTTTGAGTTGTAATTAGTTAATTAGTTAACTGAGTTAAGTCTAGTTAGATTAGTTCTAATAGTTTGTGGAACTGATTGTAAGTTCAGTTAGTTAATGCATGGATGCATGCAACTAGTGTTTTCCAGATCACTGAATATTCTCTCATAAATAACTCATGCAGACCCAGTTGAGATTAAAGGAAGGGACAATGTACTATCAGTTGGAGGATTTTTCCTATAAAGGAAACTCATCCATGTAGAAGGAATTATCTCGTAGTTATGAATTATCTCGTTCAGGATTCCACAGTTATTTCTAAGTTTGGTGAGTTGTGTGAGATGTGAATTCACATAGGTGGCAGCCACAAGGCACAGGAGAAACTGCACAAGGAAATAGGAGGCTTGGAGGTAGAGGAGAAGGTTTGTCAAAAGCCTTTCATTGTCTATGAGCAGCAGTGAGGGATTGTACTGAGAGCTAGATAGCTTGTGATTGTATTGAGAGCTGGATAGCTTGTGAGCTAAAACCTTGTGTAATCCTGAGATATTTTCACTTGTATGATAATTCAGTAGTGGAGTTTTTAGCTGAGGCTTTCCCTAGAGTATTATTCTGTGTTCATGTGTAATTGTTTCTTCTTCATCTGTTATGTGTGTTCTATTTGATCTTGCTCAAAATCGGCTTCCGCAAGTTTGTTTGTAGAAGTAGATGAAGTGTTTTGCTTTAGTATATTGCATTATTAGGTGATTTACATTGAGAATTTCTACAAATATTTCTTAATTTTATTCATTAATTAGAGTGTATCTAACTAAACTGTAAAGCACAATCTAACTTATAAATGGAAGTCTGTGTGTTCTATTTGATCTTGCTCAAAATCGGCTTCCGCAAGTTTGTTTGTAGAAGTAGATGAAGTGTTTTGCTTTAGTATATTGCATTATTAGGTGATTTACATTGAGAATTTCTACAAATATTTCTTAATTTTATTCATTAATTAGAGTGTATCTAACTAAACTGTAAAGCACGATCTAACTTATAGATGGAAGTCTTTTTAGCGGAAATGTACAATACAATTTCAAGTTGAAAAAATGACCGAGAAAAAGTCATTTCCTCTTTTAATTAGGCTACTTGAAATTGTGATTGTGTGATATGATTTTATTATTTGAAATGCATTTTTAATACATAAATGAATTTAATGCTATTAAAAATATTCAATATTTATAAATTCAACAAGTCAAACTTTGCAATTCCAACAAATTTAAGCAAATTTAAACTCGTCAACAAACCCATTTAGTCTTAATTGTTTACTTTTTGACCATTTTTGAGTGAAATTTGCCCCCAAAATTAGGTAGAGATTTGTTGTAGTTATAAATTTAAATATTATTATTTACATAATCCAAGCGTCTCAAAAAAAATTTCAAGATGTTAAATCCATTTACGAATTCAAAAATACAATTTTAACAACTCAAAATTGTATAACAAAATTCCAACCAAAAAATTTATAATAATAAAAGTAATAATAATAAATTGTCCACTAGGTCTTGGATATAAGTGATATGGTGCTTTCTTAAAACACTAAAACACTTATTGACGTGAAATCACCAATTCAAGTCTCTTCCCCAATTGGAATAATATATTAAACATGTTGGAAATATAATCTTGCCAAACTTAAAAATAATAATAAATTAACTTTAAAAAAATTATTTTAATTAGAATTGTTTTTAGTGCTATTTTTTGAAAGCTTTTCCGGTGGGTTTTTCCGATCTAATTTCTATAAAATCTGGGAAGAACTTATCGAAATCACAAGTTTGATAGGTAGCCCCTTCACAATCGAAGTACCATAAAAGTTTTTCAGCGTGGTGAATCCATATATAAAATTAAAAACCCAGTTTAAATAACACAAAACAAAATTTCACCTCATTTTTTTGGGCCAAATTATGATACCAGAAAATCCAAAAAACCGCACTAAAAACAACTCCATTTTAAAAATTACTACATATAATCTTTCACCATATAACTCTATTAGCAACCAACAAACAAATATATATATATAATCAATTAATCAATTAATATATATTCAGTTTTCAATTTACTCCATCATTAACACCTAACTCTTTAATTAGGTTTGCTTGGCGTAATAAACTGTGCCATCGACGCATCCCAATTTTGGACTTTTTGAAATCTACAACGGAATGGGAATCAATGGATGCAGAGTGGGCACGAGATACGAATAGTAAATGGCATGGCCGGAGTTTACGGCTCAAAATATTCCGTCCGTCGCTGCCAGTTGCGATAAATGACGATCCCCACAGTGAAACCGATGTGCCAGCCGTCCAATTCCCACTGGAAAATTGCAGGTAACTCTGTGCTGAACGTTGGATACTGTTGGGAGGCGCCGCAGTATTCCTACCCAGCCAAGCAAAAAGTCGTTATTGGACCGAGAGCGGTGGAATGCTAATTTAGGAAAAGCCGGAGCCACAATCACATGTACACGCAAGGGGGCTGTTTTCTTTTTATTTTATTTTTTTAAATGAGTACGTAGAATAAGAAAAGAATCCGCGGCATGTGAGTCTCATATGGCTCTCCAAATTCTCTTTTTTAATTTATATATAATTATACACCTATGGTTATCATGGGCGTTGGATTTTTTTATTTTCAATATGTATTGTTTGTTTTGTTTTTAGTTTTTTAATTAAATAGATGGAAAAAATATAAATTAAATTATTTTATATAAATAAATTTAGTAATTAAAATGTTTTAGATAGTTTAATTGGTGAAAAATTGAGAGATTTAAGGTTCAATTTTTCCTGTAATGATTTGATTTAGGAAAGGATGAGGGACACAAACTAGTTTAGGAGGAGGATACACTCTAAACTCCGATTTAGGAAAGGACGAGGGACACAAACTAGTTTAGGAGGAGGATACACTCTAAACTCCGAGATATTTAGTAGTAGCTACATGTTAGCGAGGTCTTAGATTCTTCTGGGATAAAAAATAAATAAAATCAAAATTATAAAAACTATAATTTTACATAATTAATTAAAAATTAATTTTAATTTATTTTAAAAATAACCATAAGATTTCAACCTGTGGTATTCTTAATCTATGGTTTTTTCTAGTGGTATTTTTCTCTAATGTGGCCTATTTAAAGGCTAATAATTAAATCAGCGTAAATCCATACCAAACTTAGAGATGAATCAAGTCTTTTTCACTCTAAAAGAGGTTTGCACCTCAAAAGCGAAATTCAATACCTCTCAACACTAAATCTGTGATTAAATAAATCTAAGTTGTGTATTCAAGCTTTTGTGATCCATAATGAATTAAACAAGTCTTTTGGTAGAAATCACATAAGAGAATTTGTTGGCAGACACGTTTTGAAAAAAATAATTATCAAATTTTCAACAAATAAGTATATTGAAAAAATATATTATTTGGTATACAAATAAAACCAAAATAAATTTCGTCACTATTAATTTACTCAAAAATACACTTTTAACCTTTTCTTAATACTCAATCAACTTTAAATGTGATTTATTATATTAATTTAGTCATACATTTTAACTTTTCTTTTTAACCTAATAATTTTAAATGTGATTTAGTTAGTTTAAATGGCTTGGAAAATAGTTTTCTATATTAATTCCTTGTAATAAGGCTTAAAGAGTAGGCCTCCTTTAGAGTAAAATCCACTTTGTAAAATTTAGAAGTCTAGACTCTCTTAAATCATGAGATATTGGTATAAATCACTTTATAGTTAAAATTTCAATCCACGTCAATACATTATATCCACGTTAATCATTAAAAATAATATATAAAAATTTAAAAAAATAGTAAAACTTATTATAATTAATAATAAAAAATAATTATTAGTAAGTATTATATTGGTTAGTTGACTATCACTATTATTTAGAAAAAAAATTATCCATTTCATATATAAAAATATTATATAATTTTTTCTTTTAATAAAATAATAAAATTTATTATAATTTAATAATTATATAATAAAAAGAGTAATTATCCTTAACCATCAATTGACTCATTATTTAAAAAAATAAAACTAAAAATTTAAATCTTTAAAATGACTAACCAATAATTCATAAGAAATGATACTGGCAGCCTTACCAAATAAACCATCAACCTATCACATAGTTTTTCCTTTTCTGCAAAAGCAATATTTGTAATTATTTTTTATTAAATTATTATTTTTTTCCATAAAAAAAAATTGTTATTGTTAACTTTTTAAAAATATATATTTGCTTTGGACATTTTCTTTAGACATATCATTATTATTTGAACTATTTCCCTTGTAAAGTCATCAATGAAAAGAAGTTGTCCATCATCCATGATGGGAAGTATGACCTTTTTCTTTTTCATTATGTTTAATTGAAGGTTATCATGACTCCAACAACTTTGCCAAATTCCATGTGGATGGTTACCATGATGATACAAAATCTAAATCATCATACCAATATAAAATTTGGTTTATGAAATTGAACTTTAAAGTTACATTAAAAAGATGATAAAGTTAATTTAATAGTTATTCATAAAGAGCTTGATGTATAGTAGATTCATTAAATATGATTAAGGGTTTAGATCATTTATCAATTTTGACAACCAACTCATGAGTTGATGTCTGGGTAGTTTTGGCAATGAAGTAACTGACAATAGTCAACAATATAGGTTAGGAGGATCAATGATAATGATATTTAGCAGAGTTGAATGGATGATTAATAATATGCTTGTAAAAATAATGTGATTTTGAAATATAATGAATTGTACATTATTTGTGATAAATAAATAATATTATGGATAAATATATTAAAAATATGTGAATTTTTAATTAAAAAAATTATGATTTTCATAACCTATCATGTATTAATTTAGACAATGAAATATTACATGATAATGTGATTTTAAGTTGGACAAAGACTATTAATTCCCACGAGACAATGATTCAACATTATTTATCGTTAGGTGGTAATACGATATCATAGTTAGGTGATGATAGTGTATCATTAATTACAATAAAATAAATCTTTAACCTTTTATACCACTTCAAATAATTAATTTAAATTTAATTTAACTTTATAAAATTTAAATAATACAAATAATTATGATTAATACCTAACTAACATAACTATATTTATACCACTAAACTACATTTTTTTTTTAATGATATAAAATGTTTTGACAAAATAAAAGAATTTAAATGGTATGAAATGCTGAAACAAAATGTCAACCCGTAACATTATTTCTATTTCAAACTAGTAAAAGACCATACAAAGTCTTCCAATGGTGTTTGAAACCTAAACACCCCAACCTTTTTAAAAGAGAATCACCCATTTAAGAACACTTTCTATAGTTCTATGAGCTCATTTGCAGCATGTTGATTATTTTTTTGTGTTTTTGTGGTTAATTATTTTGAAAATGAATTTTGTAGATGAGTTTATTTATTGTTTTTGGAAAAGTTTGACAATATGGTGTAATTTTTTATTTTTATTTTATATAGTGGAAAAGGTTATTATAATTTAGTGGTTAAATTAAGAGTGAGAATAATCATTATTGGGTTGTTATCATAAATGTAGGTTGATTCGTCATTATTATTTAAGGAAAACCATATCACTTGGAATTACCTTTCAGTGATCCATAAGGGGTTAAGCTTTCACTCTTGTTAGATGCCTATGGGTCTTGGGGTATTAACATGTTTCCTTAAATTTGAGGAATAAGAGCTCTTAGCCAAACAAAAGTAGCATTAGGGCATACTTGAGGGCCAAACATTATGGTGTTAGTTATATATATAATAGGGATCTTTTAATAAAAAATAAAAAAATATATCATAAAAATAATATTATTTAGTCAATTTTATTATATTTTATATAATTGATTATGAATACATTTTGATTTTTCATTATTTTTAATATATACTTTTAAATTTTCAATGGGTTTGATATGAAAACTACATAATGGTTGATACATGGCCCATAATACATTGTGGTGTTATCTCCCTCCCATTTTGATCATGGGTATCACATCAACTTAATATGTGATTGCAGTGCCACCCACATTGTTTGAGGCAGGGCATTTATCACCCACATGCATGCTTTTTTAGACAATGATGGGCCTTTTCCTTCCTCTAGCGCATGCATTGGGTACTAGTTTGCTTTTCCTTATTTCTCATGAGTTGTTTCCTCTGAAAGCTTTCCATCTCGGCCACCTTTTCTCAGCTTGCCTCCATCGGTAATGCTTCTTTCTTTGTAGGTTACCACTGATAATGGGGACTCTGATCTTTATCTCAATGTCTTGAACATTCCACAAGGTGACCAGGTTTTCTTATTATGTGAGTCTCTGCTCTTTTCGACTCTCTATGTTATGATTCTTCAATTTCACCACTTTACTCCTCCCCTCTGCAACTATGACTAGGTAGTGAGAAAATGCCCAAAGCCAAAAAAGGAGTAGTGGTCGAGGTGCTATTGGAGGCTCTTGTGCTCATTTTAGAGTCGAGACCTCGGATCATCACTACCAGGCTCAAAGGCCACCTATAATATAGTAGTAAATCAATAATTTTGAAGCCAAGGTGTGCCAGGAGTGACAAGCAATGTTGGATTCAAAGATTATGGAAGGGGGTGGTTATATGGATTCTAAATAATAGAAATGCCAAGGCCAATATAACCACTATCTCTTTATGATTGATCTATATTGGCATGTAAAAATTATATTGGAAAAGATTCTCTTGGATGTAAGGGAAGCACGTGGTCACCTTTGGCATAAACTTGATAAGCTCAAGGAGCTTTTATTAGATATCGACTATTGTCTAGATTGCTTAGAGATAGTTCTACCTCCAAGATCTCCTCGACCATCATGCAACAAAGGAGTTGATCAACCTATCAATTTGGACACCTCCTTGTCTTAATGAGGTGTAGACTTCCTATTTCTATTTTAAAGCTTCTCTAGTTTGAACTTTATTCTTCTATACTCACTTTCAAGGTTCACTTCTCTCCTAGAAGGAATATTCATTTACTTTTCATTTCTTGTGAATATCTCATAGTTGAAAAATCCAACAAATATGGTCATATCTTAAACCTTTTATTCTTCATTTCCTTTCTTGTGGTGAAACATAAATGACTAATTTTAACACATTCTAGACTTTACTCCTAAAAACAATTTTCCATACTATAAAATGATTATTTTTTTTTTTCTATTTTAGATTCCCTTATGACATACCAAAATCAACTAATCATTATAACTATAACAAATTGTAAAATTTCTTAAAATATCAATGAAAATTATTAACTTTATTTATATAGGTATATATTTATTTATTTTAGTTTAAATGAAAAATGATAGTTATATTTTTCGACCTGATCACTTCCATTCTCACAATTAATATAGTAGAATTTTAACGAATCAATTACTTATATCATTTTATTAATGATTTTTTTAATAAATATATATATTTTTATGACTTTTAACATTTTTATTAATAAAAGTAATTTTAATAATGTAAAGTGAAAATTCCAAATTCTCCACATTTATATTATTTTTCTAAGACCATATTAAAAAACATTCCAAACTCCGTATTAATGACAATATCAATCATAAATACTTTGCTATCAAGGGAGCATATGTTTCAAAGTTGAAACCACTTTGAGAATTTTATTTAACAAATCAAGTCAATGGAATATGAGTATTAGCATATTCGAAGCATGGGTTCCTATTGTATTTTTTACTATTTAAACTGATTATTATAGAGTAGGCGCAAGTAGGAAAACAATAATGATGTTAAAAATATATTTTTCTTTTAATTTTTAAATGTATTTAATTGTTTAATATAAAATATTTCGTCTTGTTAGTTAATTTATGTGAAGCTTTGAATTTAAAATTTTATATAACATAATATTTCATTATCAAGATAATCACTTATATTTTTTAATGCAATTTATATTAATTTAATTAAGATATTTTATGGATAATGTTTTTGTTTCTTGTTTTTCTCGTGGCATTTTTATTCACCAAGTTTATCGAAAGAAGACTCATACTAATAGGTACTTGTTGATGGTGCTGGAAATATGTCAATCAAGGGGTCTTCACAATGTGAAGTTTTAATTAGACCTCATACTATTTGGGATAGGAGCCCCATCGGGAGTATCAACCTAGTTGCCATATGTTCTTATAGATTTTCCTTGGATTTAACTGTCAACAAGAGAGACAAATACACATGTACCTTCGAAAAGCAAGTGAGTTTTCAATTGTAGGTGTGTCGAGGTTCTTCCATCACAAAGAGAAAGAAGAGTGAGCCTATAAAAGAGAGGGAATAGTACCACTCTAGTAGAAACACACGCAACAGGAAAGATCTTTCTAACATCCAACATAATAGTTCATAAAGATGTGATAGTCATTACAACCAACACAAACAAGGAAGATTTATCTAACATCCAAAGGAATAGTCCATGAGGATGCGACAGGCACAATAACCATTACAACACATTCTTAATATGATAAGCACTAAAATAACCGAAATAGTTCAACTACTTTAGTACAAGTGAAAGCAAACATGAATTACAAACATTCACATAATAGTCTTATAAACATTCATAACCCATGCATGAAGAATGTGCTAGCCATTAGGCTTCTTATATTAAGACACATGTATACAATGAACACCACTAGCTCTAATAGTGGAGTGTTGGAGCCACTCCTTTCCCCTCAAAATAACTATTGTGTCTCTCTAATGCCTTGCGGGAGGAGCCAAGGTGAAAATTCCTTTGCTCATACAATGAGGTGTATATATAACCATTAGGGTGATGCTTCACCTCCCTTGTGACTCTTTGATTACCTTCATGATTGTTTGACTTCCAATTGCTTTTTGACTTTACATGACTCTTCATATCCTATATGTGTCGTTTGGAATTCCACTTAACAATACATTCTGAGTAAGAATTTACATGATCCACAATAATGATGTGGCATATGACAACTAATGACATGACATGAAATGACATTACTGACATAGACTACTTGATGACATGGAAATACTCCTTGCTACTCCTCAGTATATATCTTCAATAATAGATGTGCCCAATTCTTCATCTTCATGAGAGGTATGATATATTCTTCATATCTACCCTCCAAAGGGTTGTGAATTAGATGGAGTCTTCATGCAGACCCAATCTTTGGTCTTATATTGTAATCTAGTGTTCCTTCTTATTCTTGTCTGATGATCATCTTATCTCCTCAGCTCCTTAGGTGTCTTCTAACATGTCCTCCTTCTCCACATCCTTCTTCATCATCTTTCATAACATGATAGAGTTCCTACATATGGAATCCACTCATGACAAGGCGACATCAGTGTGATAAACCCCTAGTCTAAGATGTTGCATGACGATCCAATGACTGAGCTAGAACCAGGTGGTAGGCCGAGGGAGAGGCTTAGTGACTGTGAATTTTCACATCTCAGGAAGTCAACGGTTAGTCTCAAGCCTTGAGGCTTCACAATGTGCAGTTTAGGCTAAACTGAGGAAGAATATTACATAGTTTGGGAGCTTAGTGAGGTAGCCTAAGGGGTTGGGCACTAATTCATCCAACTGCGCAATTATAGAAGAAAGAGGAGACTGGGTGATTATGTAATTGCATAGCTCAAGAGCTCAAGGTTGAGGCCTGAGCCTTGAGACTAGGAAATGCATAGTTCTGGCTAGGTAGGAGAGAGAAATTTCATAGTTTTGGGATTCAGTGAGCCAGGCTGAGGTGTTTTGCACTGTTTTAGCCAAATGCACAATTATGGGAGGAAAATCAGGCCTAGTAATTACACAGTTTCACAACTAAAGAGTTCAAGGTTCAAGCTTGAGTTTAGAGAATGTGTAGTACACAATTAGGGTCAGGTTGGAGGGTTGAATTGTGCAATTTTGGAGGCCAAGGCTCAGGCTTGAGCATTGAAACTGTGTAGTGCACAGTCCTGGGAGGTAGGAACTGCGCATTGCACATTGTCAAGAGGCAAGGTTGCAGCTTCAGGACTAGGATTGCACAATACATAGTTCCAGAAGGCCGGATGAGGCTAAGTTGCTGGGATTTTTATGAAATTTGGCTGTGGGATTAGTGAAACTGATGTGAACAATTATAGGACTTGACTATGATGAAACACTTAAAAAACTTGACGATACAATATAGATCATTCGGAATACATGAACACATACTTCCTTATTTATGATGGTCTAAATGAGGTAGATATCTTTTTGGATGCATTTGAAAGAGAGATACCAGAAAAGCAATGCTTCCAGGCCTTGGACTAGGCACTACACACTACACCCGCAAGATGGTGGGGTACGCACAAGGGAAGCTTTGATGATTGGTGCGAATGTAGGAGGATGATGAGAGCATGATTTGGGAATCCTAAGATGCAACTGATAGATAAGTACGATGGATAGAATGATCCACACACACATTTTGCCAAACGGATGCATGCTTATGGAGAAAATCCCCAACCTGAGTGGGTGCACCTGTTTTGTCATACCCTAGATGTTATCCCAATGAATTGGTATATATAAATAGAGCTCTACCATGGGACAGACAAATGGGATATCTTGTGCGAAGGATTCATGATGACATTCAGTTTTGAGGATGGGTTTGATAGTATTGATGAAGTGCTACAAGAGGTCAAAGTAGCCATCTTTAGGATACCGCAGGATCCTTTAGACCTAATTCAGCCTGAATGGGCTACTCAGTTGAGTCACGCGCTCGAATGTTATAATGTAATTGCTGAATATGAGGATGAGGATCCGTGGAAGATTAACATTCCAGAAACAAAAGGCCACTGTGAGGTTCAAGGACCACATATTGAGAACCCTAATATAACCACGTCGGTGAAGACTAAACAAGTGAACATTGGTATGGAGGAAAAAACTAAATTCACGAAGGTTGGAGACTACTGGGACAATGCGACGGTGGATAAGGTCGTTGAATTGCTCTGCGAATACCAGGACTTATTCCCTACCAAGTTTACAGATTTGAAAGGAATAATTGGAGATCTAGGAGTGATGAAGATCACATTAAAGCCTGATGTGAAGCCAGTTAAGAAGAGGCCTTACCGCCTCAATCCGAAATACAAGGAAAAGGTTCGCTTAGAACTAGACAAGATGCTAGCGGCAGGCATCATTGAGCCCGTGGAGGAATCTGATTAGGTAAGCCCAATGGTGGTGAAAGAGTAGAAGCAGAAGGATGAGATAAGGATATGCGTGGATCTCAGGAAACTGAATGACACTTGTGTGCATGATCCTTTTCCAACTCCATTCACGGATGAAGCGTTGGACAATGTAGGTGGTCAGGAAGCATATTCCTTCAATGATGAGTTCTATGGCCACCACCAAATCAAAATCATGCTAGAGGATAGGAGAAATACAACCTTTGCAATTGAATGGGGTTATTTTCAATACACTGTAATGTCGTTTGGATTGAAGAATGTGGCTGCAATATTTTTATGCGTGGTTGTTGCGGCCATAGAAAATTTTAGGGGCGAATGTTCGCCCTTTGGTGAAATTAAGGGGTTTTAAATTTTTATTGGGCGAATATTTTGTATCATAGTACATTTTTACAAATCACCTCAAATAGCCCACCTTATTTTAAGGGAGAGGGTAAGAAAGGTAAATTTAGTCCTTGAGATTAGGAGTTACAACCTTCCATTCGCCCATTTTCAAGAATAGGTTTTATTTAAGTCAATCCATTCGCCCATTTTCAAGAATAGGTTTTATTTAAGTGAATCCTATGGGCCAAAGGCCCAAATACCATATTTATAAAAGAGGTATGGTAAATTAATAAAAATATAAATAAATGAGACGTATGGTAAATAAATAAAGCATTTTTTATATTTACTCCATAAGTCACCTATATACATGCAAGG
>APFE031501390.1:40113-62317 GCA_000404065.3 Pinus taeda
ACTTGGTTAAAATAAAAAATAAAATTAAAATCAATTATTAATTTTTATAAATTACTAATAGTATTTTTTAAGCTCCAGGTTTATGATAACCCATGGTATTGACCCATGGTAATACCATGGTATTCATGTGAGCATAGACTATTTAAAGGGGAAATTCTATCATCTTAGATCCATCTTAATTCTGGGTCTACCAAGTGCTCAGATGGATAAATAGATTTCATCCCCCTAAGAGTGGTAGATGTGGAGTTAAGATGGATATAGGTTGGTTTTTATGATAATGAAGATATTAAATAGACTTAGGAAATTATATTGTAAGAACATCTTAAGGTGAATGGTTAAAGCATAGACATTGGAAAAGTATATTTTTATACTTCTGTTTTAAACTGAAACAAATCCAGGGCTAAAAGGAATGGATTGAGTGCACTAGTCATCCTTCTATAACTTTCCAACATATGCTGGAGTAAACAGATTGTAATTTGGGTAATTTTTCTAATTGCAAATAGGAACATACTTGTGTATCGGAAGGGCGGTTACAAGGTCCCTAGAAGTGATGAATTTGAATTTTTCTTGGTTTTATATATAGTATTAGGTTTTTTCTCATGCTTTCTGTGAATCGCACAGGTGAATTTTATCCTACACCCATCACAGGTGAATTTTATCCTACACCCACTAGGTTATCGATATGTAATTTCGGTAATTTTGTTTTCAAAAGATATTTTAAAGAAATGCAATGATTTCATTTGTGTATTCAATGAACACAAGATTTTATAATTGAGCAAAATATTCGCCATGCCTGGTGAGAGATTCGCCAACAAATTATATATACATATCATATTATTGATAAAATTGCCTTCCATTTTTCCTATATACCATGGAGATTCGCCCATTTATTATACATGTAAATTTAGGGGGGGTTCTTAAAATTTTCCCTAGTTGTGGCATTCAAGGAATTTATTCATAAGTTCATGGAGGTATATTTTGATGACTGGATTGTATTTGGGTTAGTTAAGCACCATGTAGCAAGCTTGTGCCTGATGTTGGATACCTGTCGAACATATCAGACCACGCTCAATCTCAAGAAGTTTTTGTTTCGCATTCCTTTTGGGAAACTATTGGGGCATGTGGTTTGTAGACAGGGGCTGATGGTAGACTCCACGAAGATTGCGGTGATACTGAACTTAGAAGTGTTGACGAGTGTGAAATAATTGTGCGCTACTCTGGGACATACAAGATATTATAGAAAGATTATCAAAAGCTATGCCCAGATCACCAATGTGATGAAAAAATTGTTGAAGAAGGTTGTCACGTTTTGTTGGAACAATGATTGTAAGAAAAGATTGGATATATTGAAAGAAAAGATGGTTACTGCACCAATTATAGTCTTCTCAGACTGGAAGAAGAGTTTCATGTACATGATGACACGTCATGTATAGTGCTAGGGGCAGTGCTAACACAGGATGGCAAAGAAGGCTTAGACCATCCGATCAAGTTCGCAAGCGCAGATTATCCAAAGAAGATAAGAACTATTCTACCACTGAATGTGAGGGGCTAGCTATGGTGTATGTGCTCCAGAAGTACCATCACTACTTCCTAGGAGGCCATTTTAAGATGTCTACGGATCACTCCGCGCTGAAGTACCTGGTCAATAAGCCTGTGTTGGGGGGGCAAATTTCCAGATGGCTCTTATTGTTCCAAGAGTATGATTTTGAATTTGTTGTGAAGCCTAGACGATTGAATGTGGGATCAAACCATCTGTCGCACATCGAAATGGGGGAGGAACCTACTAACTTGGAAGAAGGATTGCTTGATGCATAGCTATTTGCAGTGCGTGTTGCAGATGGTCATTTTGAGGATATAATACACTTCCTAACAACATGAACTGCACCGGAAGGATACTTTGTCCAGAAAAAGAAGGAATTAGTGGTGCGCATAGTAGATTTCTTTGTCATTGCTGGGCATCTATACAAGATGGGGACTGATGAGATATTGTGATGGTATGTACCTGAGTTTGAACGAAGCAGAATCCTTGTGGATGCTCATGGGGGTGTCACTAGAGGACATTATGAAGGGAGAGCAATTGCGCAGAAGATTCTATGTGTCGGGTTGTGGTGGTCAACCCTTCATCAGGTTTCAAAAGCATATTGCAAGGCGTGTGATGTATGTCAAAAATAAGCAGGTGATCGTGGAGGGATGAAATTCCTTTGAATCGAAAAATGACGTTGCAACCCTTCAACAAGTGGGCAATAGATTTTGTAGGACCCATTCAGCCACAAGGGAAGATAAGAGCAAGGTACATTATCATTGCGACGAAGTATTTGACTCGTTGGGCAGAAGCGCAATCAGTGAAGGATTGCATGGGTGTGATGGTCGCGAAGTTCTCATTTGAGCATGTACTGACGTGATTTGGATCTCTAAGGATCTTGATGAGTGATCGTGGTATGCACTTCCTGAGATGATCAACGCACTAACAGAGGAATTTCAGGTATATCACCAGAAGAGCACACCTTATCACCCACAAGCTAACAGGACAATGAAGGTGTTCAACAAAGTGCCTGAAAATGTGTTGACCAAGGCTTACAATGCTCAGTGAATTGATTGGGACCTACGCATACCTGCAGTATTGTGGGCTTATCGAACGACATGTAAGAAGTTGACGAGACAAACCTCTTTTAGGCTCATCTATGGTGTGGAAGCCGTAATGCCTATGGAATACATCATGCCTAGTCTATGCATAGCAGTGCTCACAGGTATGACTGATCGTGGAGCCATGGAGGAGAGGCTCACGTAGCTAGATGAGCTCGAAGAAGAAAGATTTTTGGCTAGATTTCACCAGAAGGTCCAAAAGCAGCGAGAAAAGGCATGGCATGATCAACACATCAAGTTTCACACATTTAAGGTAAATGATCTGGTTCTGTTGTATGATAGTAAGTTTGATAAATTCCCCAAAAAATTCAGGATGCACTATTTACGGCCTTATGTTATTAAGGAGATTACCGACAGAGGAGCGGTACAGCTAGTCAAGTTAAATGAAGAACCCTTCCCAGGAAAGGTGAATGGCAGTTGCTTGAAGCCATACATCGACAGTCTAGCCATGTGACTAAATAAAAGTAGCATAGTCTTAGCACTCCAGGCAGCTAAAAGGAGGCATAGCACTATAAACTACACTGCCCAAGCTAGGGAGCTGCGCAATTGGAAGATGGTGCAAGGCAAGGACGTGTCACTGGGTCTGCGACAGTGCGAAGGGAGTTGCGCTGCCTAGGGAGAAATCGGGTAGGTCAGCTGAAAGTGACCGTTAAAGTCACTGTTCATGAAAATACGATAGAAGTGATGCCAAATGGAGCGGGCAGTCGGTATTTAAGATAAAATTTATGGCTTAGATCCTTGAAAATCTACCGCCAACCCGACATTAATGAATCAATTTCAGGGGGGATGGTCGGATTTGAATTCAAATTGCCCTATAAATTACAAGTGGCTATCCAACAAGAAAGACTTGGCATTTTTAGTATTCAGTTGTTGAGATCTCAGATGCCTATGGACCCAGAGTTTTTCGAGGCTCTTAAACAGACTCCTGCATTTGTGAACTTGCCTGAGACTTCATGAGTACTGATAGAGAGTGTTATGTCCTCAGCCCTAGAATTTATCAATACATAGCAAGTGGTAGAAGATTCGGCACAAGAGATGGAGAAATAGGCCAAAGAAGCTGCCCTGAAAGTAGCCAAAGTGTGGAGGTCACTAAATCTCCAAGAACACCGAGACCAAAGCACACCCCAACTAAGGAGACCGTGAAAGATAAGAAGGGTAAGCAACTCGCCATCCTGGTGCATGTGTCGTCGAGACGAAACCCACAAAGCCCACTTCCCAAGAGAAGGGCAAGGCTCTAAACCTAGAGGTAGAAGAGGAGGATATCGAAGACATCCCCATGGACGATGAGGATGCGGGAGTGGAAATAGAGGAGGTTGAAGCCTAGGGTACAGACCCTATTACATGGTTTCTGGAGTATGTTCCTCCGTACAAGCCTAAGTTTAAGGTCCCAAAGGACATTGATGAAAGGAAGACTCCCCTACAAACCCCTTTGGTACTGGATGAAATCGCTTTTGATGGTCTGCGTTTGGCTCCGGTCCCACATTGAAGCTCAAAGACTGGGACTTGGCTGACCATGAGAATTTCCCGCACCTGGCAACCAAACAGTTGATGCGCCACATCATAGACACAACGATGGGGATGATTGCACTAGAGCCGTAGAAGTGGCTCAGAGGAGTACATAAGGCAGGACTACTCAACCTGCTCTAGGTGCCGCACTATAACTGCATCCCCATGACGGTTTTAGTCATCAAGCAACTACTGTGCTTGGTGCATGATGGGTGTCTGTGGCTGGAGGAGCCGATACCCATCACTAATATGCTGATTCACCGCATCACATGCTTGCTGTATAGAGGAGAAAATCCAGCAATTATTTTTGGTGGCAAGGGTGGTGAGCTAGTGCTTGTAGAATCCATGAAAGAAAAAGTTCAAGTTGGTGAAGAAGTCGTGCAGGTACGTAATCTCTAGCATTAGTGACCCCACTGTGAAGGTGGCAATGTAGATCCTTGCAGGGAAGGTGATGCAGAAGTGCTGCGTTGACAAGGTGCTGATGCCTATTGTCACGCTTACACAACAGTGTGTGGAAGGATTCCAGTTTAACTGGTCGGACTACCTTCGCGGCGAGTTCCTGGAAAACTTCCATGAGACGCAAGAGCAAAGCAAGATGTTCCACTATGCGTGGCTCTTGCTATCGACTGTGCTCGTAGCATGGGAGCTGCCGAAAGAGAGCTAATTCCCCTTGGTCACACCAGACCTTCTTGAAGCAGCAAGGTATGCTTCGCTCTAGGCGACCAAGGACGTAGAATGCATGCGGGACAACAAGATCTTTTGGATCTTGATGGAAATGAACATCAGGATGGCTATCAATCACAAGCCTTGATTTTCACCCATGATATATGCTAACCTACAAAGCTATGCCGAATTCAAAGCCGACTTCCATCGGATCTCAATCAGGGCATGGAAGGACCCTACCCAGAAGTGGTACGACTTGTCGTACCTCGCCATAGTTGATGCCATTGATGCAGTGATGGATAAATGGTCGGCAGAGTGGCACACCTCCACGGACTTGGAGGTGGGTGGAAGTAAGTCTGCCACACAAAAGAAGAAGGACGAGGCCAAGTTGAAGATGGTGCAGCTGGTCAAAAAGAGGAAGAAGGAGGCCACTGAGAAGGCCAAGGTAGAGCAGACAGGAAAAAAAACAAGAGGCACAGAGCGAGGCTCTGACAAAGGCGCGTGGTTGCCTTCACCTGTAACTGAAGAAGAGGACACAAAGCAGCACGACGTAGACCCTTAGGAGACATCCGACCATATTAAGTGCCCGAAAGAGCTGGAAAAGGGAGGGTCCAGAAAGAAGTCCAAGGTGACCAAGACCTCGCTGGACCCTATCAGACTAACAGAGGGAGACTTATACAACATCAGTGACATAGTCAAAGATGTCACTGTGAAGGCCCTGCAGCAATTTGAAAAGAAACAACAGATCATCCTAGGGGCCATCCAAACTGGATTGCAAGAGTTGTAGGCCAGTGCATCACAAGTTGGTACAACTTCTACCAACTTGGCTATCGGCACATCAGAGGCTGCCGATATGCTGCACACGAAGGATTCTAGTGTGCTAGTGCTACTGATGGAGCACTCACAACAGAAAATGAGGTTGACAGGACCATTGTCAGTGCCTTTAAGGAAGTGGTATTGAACCTGGTAGTGCTCCCGTGCGAAGCACTCCACTCCTTGCAGGATGGAGTAATTGTAGAGATGAGGGCTCACGAGCACCGCACCCTCCAAGTGATCAGTGAGCAGAGAATAAAAAATGAGCATATGGCCTTACAGAGGGATGTTGCCATCACCACTGAGGCCGAGGCAACTAGCCAGAGAAAGAAGATTATACAGGTTGTGGAGGAGGCCTGCAGAATGGTCCCAGAATTGGCCATTCTGGAGGAGGAGCCAGCCGAGGTCCACATCCGTAAATTAGCCACAAGGGTGTGCAACACCCAGATAGAGATGGCATGGGTTCAGTTGGAGTTGAACTTGCAGAATACAGAGCTCTAGTTGAGGGCTCAACCTTCAATGCCACTAGAGGTAAAGGAACATCGGGTGGTCGTTGTCACAGAAGTAGTCGAGGAAGTAGAGAGTGCAGTAGCAGACTACACCCAGTTATTTGAACAGTCGTTTGAGGTCCTGACCAGTTTGCAAGAGGACCAAAACATCCAGAGGCTCGAGACAAAAGCGCGCGAACTCCAATAGTGCTATGATGAAGTTAAGGGAACAACATGAACTGTCGTGCAAACACAGGAAACATTGAAGGAAAGCTTGCAGCTTTGCAAGTGATGCAACAACAGCTTCAAGCTGACAGCACAGGGGGAGTAACTGAGAAGATAGTCAAAGATGCGAAGCAAGCAGTAGCTAAGTTGCGGTCATCAGGGTCAAGCTGGACGAGCTTCTGGAAAAAGATCTCTGTGCCTGCCAAGTGACTTGAGGGTGAGTCATGATGTTTGTGTTTGGGGCCTGTTGAGAGTGGGATTCCCTAAGGGAAGTTTTGGGGCTTAAACCCCATGTTTAAGTCAAGTTTGGTAAGATTATTGTAAAGACTCCCCATTTTGTGGCTGCGAAGCACGAAGATATTAGGTCTCACAAAGGGTAGTCCACCCTTATTTTTGTAAAGTAAAGTCAGTTGTGAGAGATCTACCCATGGTCTGTAAACCATGGGATTGTATAAAAAGAGCTAAGCTCTAAGTAGTTAGTAGAAGAAGATGAGTAAGAGAGTCATATCTTTAGAGCAAGAAGTCTAAGTCTTGGGTTGTAGCGTAGGTAGATGCTCTATAGTTGTGTGCACAAAAGCATAGGGTAGAAGTTCGCAGCTGAGTGCGTGGACCCTTGCAGCTGTGTGCACAGGGTGAAAAGAGTTTGTAACACTTAGAAGATAACAATAAAAGGAGTTATTCTGCAATCTCTGTGTATTTATTATGTTATTGGGTTTGGATGTATTGTGTATGAATTTCCTTTATTATGCTTATATGATGTGCGAATGACTGTAGTTATATTGAATAACTGAATGCAATCACAAATATATGCTTGTGCGGTGATAACTTTAAGTATTTGACAAGATAAGATAATAACTTAGGATAATTAAGGAATTAGCACAACACGTTGCCATACCAGCATGAAAGTACTCGAGCTGCAGGTTAGGGCTACATGAAGTTCGACCGTATATTTTCGTGAAGGTATTGAAAGCCAGAATAGAGGGTTTGTCTTACAAGCCCTAAAGCGAGATCACCTATCCGAAGGTAGGAATAGAAGAGATAAAACAACATCACAACCATCTCAAGGGTGTGGAAACTTGGTTCTAGAATCCCCCCATACTGCTTGGAGTGAGACTTCGGTCCACACTTCGCGGGCTGATGCTGAAAGGGCCAGTAGTGTAGGTATTTGTTTGGCTAATTAACATTGAACCTAGCTCAGGCCCCCTCAAGTCAACATAACCTATGCGACAACTTACAACAAGTGTGACGCTAAGGGTACACTTGGTGACGAAAAATGATGACACTTATGCGATAGTGTGTGAAACTTTAGGAATGAGTGTGAAACATACCTACATGATAAGAACAACTCATTATCACAAATATTTCCCCATTAAACAAACCAAAACTCCACTTTGCATGATGAGCAAAAATTCCCACACCAAAAGATGACACTTGCTACATGAAAACAAAAGTGTGAACAACACTTGTGATATGTGAACGATAATGAAAACCCCACATGCCAGGGAAAGGATAACATGAAAACGACACTAATTTAAGGGAAATCAAGTGAAAGTGACAATCGTAAACATAAAAAAAACAATTGTGACGGTAAAAGTGCATAAAAGTGACAATTGCAAAAACTCACGAAAATAGAGATACGACTACAAACAAAGTGAAGGATTGTTGACGTCAGTGTGCACCGATTGTCGATATGGTTTGAACATTGCATAGGCACAATCCTTATGGACCATGCTATGCTTGTTCAATCTTGCATAAAATAATGTGCTCAAGAACTTGTTGCAGACTGAGCATGTGTGAGAAAGTGACTTCGACACTTATGATCCAAGAAGGGATCTCAAAAAGAATAAAATGAACAAGAAGTGACTGCATAACGACTGATCACAAGATCCATATTAGGCTCCAAAATTCAAGTGTACGCAAAATTTTACAGGGCGTTTGTCGTAGAGACAACACTTGGTGGCACATTGGTAGAAATCCAACTTCTCTACCTTGGTCAATTCTTTTGTGCAGGCTCAGGTTCTTTAGAAAGTATTGATTCATCTTTGAGATTACCATGGCTTCCCCACTTACCCCATGCATAAACATAGTCCCTTTCATTCCTTTACTCAGTTAAACACAAACATAAGATCAACAATCACATAATCTTTTGAACCATGATAAGGTAATGAAGCTTGCGAGCTTTATATTTTCATAGTATAGTTTTTCATCTCTAGTTTTTCTCCACTACCAACAGGCCTAGCAAGTACCCCAACGGAGTCACTTCAGGGACACAAACATTTCTCTGATGTGAGAAGCCCTTGATAGTACCTCGATGGAATTGCTTGCTTCACCTCTCTACATAAGAAGCTTTTCTCTTCTTTCACCTTTATTTATTTATTTTATATAGAACTTGTTAGTGCCTTGATCTACCTCAGGTTGAAGGAAGACAGATCTAGGGTAACATCAAACCATGCTTAACTTGGTAGCTAGCCCTACCAGATCGGGAGAGGGATCTCTCCTTGTCAATATCAATTAGGATATTGGCAACTAGGGCTTTAGATGACTGAAATGAATGCTAATTTTAGGCTAGGTATAGTAGATTAGGGTTTCTGGTTTGATTTTAGGTTTTGGTTGCTGGATCAATTGGAGAAGGCAGATTGGGTCCAGGAAATCAACTCAGGGATACAGTCATGTCCCGTGGGGAAAGGTACACAAGGGTTTATGTACTAGCAATGGATTGAGATGGTAGATTAATATAGTTGAGGAGTTGAGGAGGGCATAAAGAAACTATGAATCCTCTTCAAACATTTGAAAACATTGAAAACTAAATGCAATCCCAAGACAAAGCACTGTAACTTAGTGTATTTTGTCTATTCACCTTGATTCATTTAGTTTAGAAGAGAGAGAGAGACGTGGATACATATAAAACATTAGAAAAACTCATTACAAAGAAGAAACAATACATAAACTTAGTGTCACAAGAATCCCACAAAAATAGCTGTAAACCCTGGTTTTATTCCTTGCCAAACTTTTGATACAAAATGTTCAAATAGTCCAACAATTTTGCCAAAGTCCAACCTCTACAAATGACTAAGAAATTACATAATATAGGCAATGAAACCACTAATTCTAGCTAATAGGGTCGAATCCATGAGAAGAGGGGTGGTTTCAACCATATCTAAACTAAGAACGGGAATATAGGCAATGGAACAACTTGCCTCTAAAACCAAGGAAACCAATTCATTATAGCTCAAAACCACTTGGAACTTGATGTATCTACCCTATTAAGTGATTTTCATCCATATTTACATTGAATTCATCATTTACCAAGAAATGAGTAAAAAGTGATGTACCAAGAAAACTAGGAAAAATCTGGAAAATCAGGGAAAATTGGCAAAATCAGTTTAATGCGCAGTCCTAAGATTTTAATGTGCAACGTTTTTCTAGGCCAATTTTGGAAGCCTTCCTAGAGTCCAAATCAGGTGCAGGATAGCTCGTTGGAAAACTTGTCGAGTCTACTTTCTGGGACAACTTTAATTTCTGAATTTGGAGTTCATTTTCCCCTCCAAAAATTGATTCTCCCAAGACCGCTTCCTGTGTGGCAAAAAAGTGGCAGAGAAGGCACTTTTTGGGTGTTTTTTGCCCCTTTGGAGACCTAGAACCTGTCCAAAATTCTTCACTATTTCTAAGCTTTCATATTTTTCCATGCTGATTCCAAAAATGTAAACCATTTTGGAAGAAGACGTCCCCAACAAAAGCGCAGCGCTAGTGGCACCGCGCACCTATTGGAAAAGCCTGTTTTTTAATTTCAAAAATTCAAAAATGCCAAAAATTTCTCCAAATTTCTTGAAATTTGGGATGAATGATTCTTTTTAAGTGCTTTGATGGGCCAATGATGCTTCAGCCAAGATCTTGAGTTTATCTTGCTCTTTTTTGCTCCTCCCAGCTCTTCTTAGCTTGGCTTTTAGCCTCTTTATCCTTGCATTACAAATCTTGTTCCAAGAGGACAAGAAAGCACCTCTGTGAGATTGATAGGTTCCTCCTGGATGATCTTTCCCTTTTTGTGTGGCTTTCTTGGCACATGTGCTTCTCTGGAAGCGTCACTGAAAGTTTCCTCCTCCCTCTCATAGTCTATGTCTCTCTCCATGGGTTTTTTGGTGATATGATAGGTGATGTGAAATGAAGGTTGGTAGTGATAACAAGATGAGTATGAAGAGATTTTGAAATAGGAAGTGAGCAGTGTGTATCAGGAGGTGAATGCTTGGGGGAATAGGAATTTGGGTTTCTTTTGGGAAATGAGAGGAGTGAATGATGTTATGGAATAAGGGTTTGATAGTGAAGTGAATGTAGTGAAAATGTAGGATGTGGGAGTTAAGGTTTGGGAATAGGGTATAGGGCTAGGGTTTGGTAAGGAGAGTGGGGTTTTGGGGAGTGGGTTTTGATGATTGAGGGAGAGGGAATGGGATTTAGAAAACTCAATATGGATGGAGTAAGAAAGAAGAGCAAATGACCTTTGATAACTTGTAAGAGATGATTTAGCAATTAGTTAGGGTTTGTGTTTACCATTTAGCTAGGGTTTGCTCTAAAGGAAGCCAAACAAACTCAAGCAACCAAGAGTAAATTTTCTTAGCAAGGAGGAGTGATGTACTTACTTGGAACAGGCATTAATTGTTTTCTAGGAAGTTTGGAAGTGATTTGAAGCGATTCTGGCTTCTCTAATAGGTGCGCAACGCCAAGGAACAAGTGCGCAATGCACAACGCCAGACCAAAATTTAACTGTAAACTTGTAATAGCTGTGCAACGTTGATTCAATGCGCAGCACCAAGGCACAAGTGCGCAACGCTAGGAAGATGTCTCTATTTTTTCCCCTGTTTTGTCTTCTTTACTCAAAATTATGGTTTTCTCCCTTTGGCTCTTTCAATTCAACAATGAAGACATAAAACACATGAATTGGCTTTTATATTCCTTCTCCTTCAATTTTTCATTAACCAAAACCCACTTTTCTAATGTTTTGTCAGCTTTTTCAAAATGCTCCATTTTACTTACATTTGACTTTTGCCTTTTTGCAGGTGGACTTATTACATTGACTTTTTGCAGTGGTAGGAGTTGACTTTGTCACCAAGTCACCAAGAGTAGCATGTGATCATTTATTACATATAGAAACCATAAAATTACATAAAATTACATGAAAGATACCAATGCTCTGTTTTACCTCAAAACAAGTTTTGAGGTTAGAACTTCATTAAGCTTACAAATTAACAATTTTTTACTTTTCTAATCGTTATTAACCTCCTCTTGTGTCTATTGACCACTTTATTTATTCTGAATGACCATGATGACAAACCCTAAGAACTAATGAAACTAAACCCTAGGACTGGTTAAAAATGAAATGAAACTGATTATGAACAACTGAAAAGATGTTTGAACAAGTCAATAGGTATATGACATGAGGGAAACTGAAATGAAACCACTACCATCAGTTGATCCATGACCTAATGGAATGCAGCTGATCGAATGAGACACCTAACATGAATGCAAAAGAGCAATTTGATCACTGATGGAAGTGTGAAGACACTGACACTAACATTGGCTCCAATGGGGATGGTAGCTCCTGGGAGGTGCCAAGAGCCACAGATCTTTGGGAGATCAGACCAGTGCCTTATCCATTGGGCAATATGGAATCAATATCTTGGCAACAAAAACATAAGACTCAAGACTCAGAACTCATAACTGAAATGTCTAAGAATTGATTAACTCAAAACTAAAACAAGACTCTCAAAAGCTGAAACTAGACACTCAGCAGAAACTATCTTGAAACTGACTGAAACAAAAAATGACTCAAGACTAAAACACAACTGACAAATTGGAAAATATGCTCAAAATAAAGCTTATTCAATAAAACCTACTCTAACTATTCCATTCATCACTTGATCAAGTGAAATGAGACAACCAATGTAACCAAGTAAGCATTTTGGCTGTTGTTTGCATTCTCCACAAGTGCTTTCTTATGAATCATAAGAGAGAACTACTAAAAGGCAACTCCCATGAAAACTTGTAAACAGATCCATTGAATAATATGGATTCTCTATCTGCCTCCAAAAACACTACATAAGGATCTTGAAATTCATGCACACTGGGACTTAGCTCATCCAATGGATTACTTTTCTTCTCCTTGTACCACAAATGCAACTTTCATCTGAGCTTTGTGACGAGACTCCTGCTAAAAATGACAAAGAAACCAGCTACCAGATCGAGTTTGTATCAATACTTGTTTCAAGCTCACAGGTAGCTAATGGACAGGGGCTTTGACTGCAAACATCATCCAACACATTAGCTATTGGATCATGAAAAACTTGAAAAGAATGCTGCAATCCATTTTTTGTTGGTTCTAATGCGATTACACGATTTTCTATAGGCTGCTCATCCTTTATTGAAGATGTATTATGCAAATTTCCCTTCAAAAACTGAAATGATTCAAAACAGAATGGTACAGAATCATCTGGCATAATTCGATCATATAGTCCAGCTTCCAAGTCTTCATCTGCAACTTGACAATCAATGGCATTCGGAGGCTATAACTCTGGATATGAAAAGTCTTGAACAAGGTTTTCGTTTCCCTTAAGATGGTCCAGATCAAGACTTGTCGACAATTGATTTCTGGTTGCATGAAAGTTTTCTTTGATGAACTGAAACGAAGCAAAACAAAAAGGCAAAGATCCTTCACTTACTTCAAAATTTGTTGCACTTTCCTCCTCATTTCCATAGCTGATATACAACGGCTGATCACTGTACTTGAACTACTGAACATGAACTTCCTTCTTCCACACACTAGTTGTTGATTTGTTTGCAAGACTAGCTTCTATTTGGAGAACATAATCATCATCATACTGATCAAACTTAGGGAATTCATTAGTATAAAACACATCATCAAGCATACATGTCATATCAATAGATCTCTCTTCTCCAAGATGATCTATAAAACAATCATTATCAAATCTATGAAATTTGGGATAAGAAAGAAGATGTTTTGGATCAGCAACTTGTTCTTCTTCAATCAACGATCCATGATCTTGAACATCATACTCATTCCTTGTAGTGATCTTCTGCATCATCTCTTCCATTGCACTTACCAAAATGTCGAGCTTTACTTCTAAAGATGTCGATTCCTCTAGATCTATGTTTTTCATCTCTTCTTCCTTCAACTTTGCCCTTCTGATCAGCAAATTAGCCTCTACATCTACTGCACTATTTTGCATCTCTTCAAGTGTTGCAAGGTTCCTTTCCCTCAGCTGAAACTCCATTTCCTGATCAAAGGCTTCTGGTTAGTGCAAGAGAGCGGATCCAGGAGGAGCTCCTATATTCACAGGCATCGAACAATAAACTTTGTTAAATCTGGTAGAAAACTGTTGTACTATCTCCCCTGGCTGTCTTTTCATCTGGTTATACTCTTTTAGAAGCAAGAAAGGGTTCTGTCTAACCATCCACTTGTTGAGGAAAACTTTGACGAACTGCTGGTAATCTGAGATGCTCGCATCAGGCAGGGTTTTGAACCGACTCTTGACTTTGCCTTGCAAAGAAAGAGTAAAAAGCCTAATACTGATGTCCTCCTCATCAACTTCAAAAAGGTCAAGAAAAGACTCAAAATTCAGTACATGTCTCTCAGCAGTGATGTTGTCACAGTCACCATCAAATCTTGGTAGATATAGGTCATGATTTTTAGGGAAAGCATGGGATATAGGAGGTAAAATCAGAGGCTTGTATCTATCTGGAATTTTACAAGGTAGTGGGGTATGTACAGAAGCTGTAGAATCAGTCTTGGTCTCTTTACACTCATCAGTTTGAAGATGGTCATCACAAAATTCAGAAGAAAGGTCTTGATCAAGATCAAAGGCATGCGAACATTTTGTATTCACAATCTTCAAAGGGAAGGAATCAAATGCAGGTTTTGGATCTTTTCTCAAATACAATATACTTTACAAAGCCTTCTTGACATTCTCGGGAAAAGAGAAGAATAATTTATAACAAAGAACAAAATGTCTTGGATGAATTTCCAACTTAAATACCTGATCTTTCCATATTGTCCTTTCATGTTTTTGCTGGTCGGGTTCATCCTACAATGGAGTCTTTGGATCTGATCTTGAACCTGATTTAGAGTCGCCAGGTGAATGATTTCAGCCTTGCTGTGTCTGATCGTTGTTCACCATCAACAATCAAATCTGAACTTGATTACATTTTGCTGAGGAACACAAAACTATGTTCCCCAGTATGGTCACCACTATGTTAGTGTCTTGATCTACCTCAGGCTGAAGGAAGGCAGATCTAGGGTAACATCAAACCACGCTTAACCTGGTAGCTAGCCCTACCAGGTCGGGAGAGGGCTCTCTACTTGTCGATATCAATTAGGATATTGGCAACTAAGGCTTGATATGACTGAAATGAATGCTGATTTTAGGCTATGTATAGTAGATTAGGGTTTCTGGTTTGATTTTAGGTTTTGGTTGTTGGATCAATTGGAGAAGGAAGATTGGGTCTGGGAAATCAACTTAGGGATACATTCATGTCCTGTGGGGCAAGGTAGACAAGGGTATATGTACTAGCAATGGATTGAGATGGTAGATTAAGATAGCTGAGGAGTTGAGGAGTGCATAAAGAAACTATGAATCCTCTTCAAACATTTGAAAACATTGAAAACTAAATGCAATCCCAAGACAAAGCACTGTAACTTAGTGTATTTTGTCTATTCACCTTGATTCATTTAGTTTAGAAGAGAAGGAGAGATGTGGATACATATAAAACATCAGAAAAACTCATTACAAAGAAGAAACAATACATAAACTCACTATCACAAGAATCCCACAAAAATAGCTGTAAAACCTAGTTTTATTCCTTGCCAAACTACTGATACAAAATGTTCAAATAGTCCAACACTTTTGCCAAAGTCCAACCTCTACAAATGACTAAGAAATTACATAATATAGGCAAGGAAACCACTAATACTAGCTATTAGGGTCGAATCCATGAGAAGAGGGGTGGTTTAACCATATCTAAACTAAGAACATGAATATAGGCAGTGGAATAACTTGCCTCTAAAACTAAGGAAACCAATGCATTACAGCGCAAAATCACTTGGAACTTGATGTATTACCCTATGAAGTGATTTTCATCCATATTTACATTGAATTCATCATTTACCATGCTTACATTTACCAAGAAATGAGGAAAAAGTGATCTCCCAAGAAAACTAGGAAAAATCTGGAAAATCAGGCAAAATTGGCAAAATCAGTGTAATGCGCAGTGCCAAGATTTTAATGCGTAGTGCTTTTTCTAGGCCAATTTCGGAAGCCTTCCCGGAGTCCAAATCAGGTGTAGGATAGCTCGTTGGAAATCTTGTCGAGTCTAATTTCTGGAACAACTTGAATTTCTGAATTTGGAGTTCATTTGCCCCTCCAAAAATTGATTCTCCCAACACTGCTTCCTGTGTGGAAAAAAAGTGGCAGAGAGGGCAATTTTTGGGTGTTTTTTGCCCTTTTGGAGACCTAGAACCTATCCAAAATTCCTCACTATTTTTGCTTTCATATTTTTCCATGTTGATTCAAAAATGTAAACCATTTTACAAGAATATGTCCCCAAAAAAAGCACAACGCCGGTGGCACTGCACACCTATTGAAAAAGCCCGTTTTTTAATTTCAAAAATTAAAAAATGTCAAAAATTTCTCCAAATTTCTTGAAATTTGGCATGAATGATACTTGTTAAGTGCTTTGATGGGCCAATGATGCTTCATTCAAGATCTTCAGTTTATCTTGGTATTTTTGCCTCCTCAAAGCTCTTCTTAGCTTGGCTTTTAGCCTCTTTATCCTTGCATTACAAATCTTGTTCCAAGAGGACAAGCAAGCAACTCTGTTAGACTGATAGGTTCCTCCTGGATGATCTCTCCCCTTTTGAGTGGCTTTCTTGGCACATGTTTTTCTCTGGAAGTGTCACTGAAAGTTTCCTCCTCCCTCTCATAGTCTATGTCTCTCTCCATGGGTTTTTTGGTGATATGATAGGTGATGTGAAATGAAGGTTTGTAGTGATAACAAGATGAGTATGAAGAGATTTTGAAATAGGAAGTGTGCAGTGTGTATGAGGAAGTGAATGCTTGGGGGAATAGGAATTTGGGTTTCTTTTGGGAAATGAGAGGAGTGAATGATGTTATGGAATAAGGGTTGGATAGTGAAGTGAACGTAGTGAAAATGTAGGATGTGGGAGTTAGGGTTTGGGAATAGGGTATAGGGCTAGGGTTTGGTAAGGAGAGTGGGGTTTTAGGGAGTGGGTTTTGATGATTGAGGGAGAGGGAATGGGATTTAGAAAACTTAATATGAATGGAGTAAGAAAGAAGAGCAAATGACCTTTGATAACTTGTAAGAGATGATTTAGCAATTAGTTAGGGTTTGTGTTTACCATTTAGCTAGGGTTTGCTCTAAAGGAAGCCAAACACACTCAAGCAACCAAGAATAACTTTTCTTAGCAAGGAGGACGGATTTACTTACTTGGAACAGGCATCAATTGTTTTTCTAGGAGGTTTGGAAGTGATTTGAAGCAATTATGGCTTCTCTAACAGGTGCACAACGCCAAGGAATAGGTGCGCAGCGCCAAAGAACAGGTGCACAACACACTCTTAATGCGCAATGCCAGACAAAAATTTAACTGTAAACCTGCAATAGTTGTGCAGTGCCAATTTAATGCATAGCGCCAAGGCACAGGTGCGTAGCGCTAGGAAGATGTCTCGATTTTTTCCCCTGTTTTGTCTTCTCTACTCAAAATCACGATTTTCTCCCTTTGGCTCTTTCAATTCAACAATGAATACATAAAACACATGAATTGGCTTTTATATCCCTTCTCCTTTAATTTTTCATTAACTTAAACCCACTTTTCTAATGTTTTGTCAGCGTTTTCAAAATGCTCTGTTTTACTTACATCTGACTTTTGGCTTTTTGCAGGTGGACTTATTACATTTAATTTTTGTAGTGGCAGGAGTTGATTTTGTCACGAGGTCACCAGGAGCAGCATGTGATCATTTATCACATATAGAAACCATAAAATTACATGAAAAATACCAATGCTCTGTTTTACCTCAAAACAAGTTTTGAGGTTAGAACTTCATTAAGTTTGCAAATTAACAAATTTTGACTTTTCTGATCATTATTAACCTCCTCATGTGTCTGCTGACCACTTTATTTGTTCTAAATGACCATGATGACAAACCCTAAGACCTAATGAAACTAAACCCTAGGACTAGTTAAAAATGAAATGAAACTGATTCTGAACAACTAAAAAGATGTTTGAACAAGTTGGCAGGTATATGAGATGAGGGAAACTGAAATGAAACCACTACCATCAGTTGATCCATGACCTAATGGAATGTAGTTGATTGAATGAGACACCTAACATGAATGCAAAATAGCAATTTGATCACTGACGGAAGTGTGAAGACACTGACACTAACAGAACTATGCATCAACACTTAGTTATTTCATGGGTGGAAGAGGGATCTTGACTTACTGAGAGAAAGAGAGGTTATCCCTTCATAGTAGCATATATAAGACATTTGATATTGGTTTGCTTGTTTATATTTTCCCCTTTTCCTTCTCTACTTTATTGGATCAGCCTGAAAACACTGAAACATAAAAACTTGAGTGTAGGCACGAGGTTTCTAGAATATACATGGAGCTCATTGTTCGACACAAGGATTTCTTAACACAAGGATCATATTTTCCGTCGGAACTTCATTGACCAAAAGATGTAACCAAGAAATGGAAGAAGGACAGAGAGTTAGCCAAATGTTGCAGTGTTACAAAGTCCTTTTATATTTTTTCACATCCCCTTTTGAGCCAATAGGGAATTTCCATGCAAGGTCTCACAGAAAGAAAGGAAATACAACACACAAAAAGGAAATAAAACTAGAAGACAAGACAAAAAGTGGCTAAAGAAAAACATTATGTGAAACCAAAACCAGAAAACACAAGATAAACTACAGGAAACAAATGCAGGATGAATGTGCAGGTAAACTAAAATGCAACTAGACCTACTCCTATCCTAACCAGCTACAATATCGGGGTCATGTATACTTTAATTTCCAATGTATCCACCGTAATTATTGCCAACCTACAATAACAAAGATGGAATCAATTATAAAAATTATAAAACAATGTGCAATGGAAAAGATAAGAGCTTGTATAACTTGCGCACAAAATTGAAGGTCTTTCCTTTAAGCAAAAAAATATGTCACAATTAATACCTTTAACTAATTCACATTCTTACCATTTCAACGACAACCATCATTCAAAAAACCTTGGAAGCTTCTCGTGGATGTGTCTCCATCTACACCAAGCTCCTTCATAAGCTCCAGGAAAGATCGAAACTTTTCATTTGTGACAGAGCTTTCCAGGTAAGATTGTTCCAACCATTCAGTGATTGGATTGTAAAATTCATGATAATCCTCTTGAAAACCCTGAAATCTTTGAAAATATGAATTTTCAATTAGAGGCATGGGATTACGATGAGAATATTGTTAGGGAAAATAGATCTGATCATATTCAATATACATACCAAGACAATGAGTACCTAACATAACCATCAGCGGAGGCTACATTTATTCAATAGCTTGACAAGTATCCAAATAGTGAAATGTTGAACCGTAAAGATCAAAGGATGTAAAAAAACCGTTATCTGATGTGTTGGCAGGAAAATGATAAATTGAATGAAAATCATCAGAGACAAAATATTGATCAGGTGGATTGATTAAAGCATCAAATTCCAAATTTATAATTAACAAATATAAATCAATTTGAACAAGTTTGTGAATGCTCTGAACAATCAAACCAACTTCCTGGCAGGCCAAATGTGACAAACCATTTTCTTGTAACTGGTGACAAACTGTACAAGCATCGTAATCATCAAAAGAATTTAAAAGAGATACTAGCATGACAAACACATGAGACCAATCATGAAATAGTGAATGGAGAAGAATTTGATTTGCGCAATAGCTCGTGCATTCATTATGACTCAAGAGGATTTTAGGTGTGATGAAGAAAAAAAATTGCAATATAACATTCGTAAGAAATATCGGGAGTTGACTATTAAGAGATGAATCTGGCCAAATATACTCTTAAAAATGATCAACTTCACAATTCCATGACTTTATGTGAGTGTTAATAGTGCTAGACCCACTAACATGTCAAGGGGATCTCGCTGGTAAGAAGCCCCAATTAGACCTCAGATCATTTGGGGTAGGAGTCCCAGTAGTGGATCGTATGGTAATTCCTTGACTGCGATTTCGCATAGAGGCAAGTAAGATAACTCTATCAGTAGCAAGGGCGTGACCATTGCAGTGAGTCATGGAAGGTGCATGAGAGGTTCTAACACATGTGGGTTGAGATGAGTGCACCCCTTGGCAACCTATAACAGTACTTGGATGGGAAGGGAACACACGAGAGAAGATGCATCACAAGCTAGAAAGCAAGTCAGCCAAAAATCCAAAGTGATGATTAAACCAATAGCACATATGCAACAAGATTCATATAATTGCATACAAAACAATTCGTACACAACTATGTAAGTTAAACAACTTACATTGCTATAGCAACTGGAATAGCCCAACTACAATAACAACATATGCATGAAAATGTGCTAGCTCTTATTATATAAAGAAGTGTAAGTTCCAGTGATACAATACATCCATGTAAACCCACTAGCCCCAACAATGGAACGTTACAACCACATCCGCCTGCTCCTCCAAAGAGATGTACTAGCTCCATGCAGTGGAGAAGCCAAGGCGCATTACAATATTATCCAAGCTCTCTCCAATATAGCCTTATCGGAAGATTGGCTAAAACCAAAATCCCTTACAATGAGTTATGAGGGAATATTTATAGCAAAGGGTGGGGTGATCATGGACATTACCCTATGTGACAGTTCATCTACTCTCAAGACTCTTAATTTACTCTATGACTGTTACATCCAACTATTGACACTTGACTTACACTTGACATGACGTTACATTACAATGCACATGTACTCATGTGAGACAACATGGCTTGAGAAAGCCATGCAAGACATCATTGCCACTTGGTCCGTTGTGATGAGAACAACTCTTTGGCATGCTTGTGATGGTGAAGGTGGCCAGCTGATGCCAAGCTTGGTCGTCCATGATGGTGTGCATGCATCTCATGTTGACATCTTGTTGAAGTGAACTCTTGCCTCCATTGCAACCAGTGCATTGGTTCAGCTCCTTCATCCAACTTGTCTTTTAACATGTGCATGGTCTTCTTGGGTGCGGCTGAACTGACAACACACTAATGCATAGTGTTTGTGTTGATATTCAAGTGTGTGCTAGTGGTCATGCACATCAACTTGTCGAAGCATGTGTTCAGCTCCAGTTGGACTTGCTTCTTATCTTCAACTTGGTGAGTGTGTTGAATGGGTTGGATTGCATGCGTGTGCACAATGACATGCATGCTAATGAATCCCTTACATTTGATCAACAAAACTGCTCACCATGTCTACTCTGTACTAGCTACTAGGATGGGTCTTTAACTTGTATGGGCACAGTTTCATCTGTGAGTGAATGTTGCACCCACTGCTATTCTTGTTCCCGCTGCAACTCATTCATCTGTCTGTGCAACTTCATGTTCTTCCTTGAGTTGCTGCTTCAACACATACAAATCCTTCTTTGTTCCATTCTCTATCTTTGTGTGATCTTCATGTCGCACTGTCACCTTATAACCCGAGTCTCCAAAGTTTCTTTCATCATCAGTGGATTTGCTTGACATTGCAACTTTGTTCCACCTCTGTGTTGTCAACAACCTTCCTCTTACATTCATTGCATTCACTACATTCGTTGTGTTCCCTGCATTCACTACATTCGCTCTATTCACTACATTTGTTTTGTTTGCTTCATTCGCTATGTTTGCTACATTCACCGCGTTCGCTACATTTGTTGCATTTGCTGCATTCGTTTCATTTGGTATGTTGCCTTCAACTGTTGTTCATGATGCCACTCGCTATGATATCTTGATATTCTTGTCTATGAACAACTTGATATCTTTGTGAGTAGGCAAGCTCATAGAAATTTAATTGATTGCATCTCCAGGTGTGCTTTGAATGATGTCCTTGACTTTGCTCTCTTCGAAACCATTGTACTTGCACTTCTGAGAGGAAGATGAACACCTGCAATACATGGAGACATGGAAACACTCATGGAAAGCAATCTGTCAGTCGAAAACCAAAATGAACTTGAGAACTGACTTTCAACATACTTGTGTCACTAATCATGAAGGTTTCATAATTTCGGTCGAGAGGTCGAGAGATTGAATGCCAAGACTGCGAAAGGCACAGTCTAGGCTACTAGGATACTGGCTGACTATTGAAACTACGTAATGCACAATCCATTCTGGCTGCTGACTGTTGGAATTGCACAATGCACAATCTCAGCTAGAAATGGCTATAGGATTAGTGACTGTATTGTGCAATTTTCTGGGCCAGAAGTCACTATCCCATAGAAATGTGCTACCTAAATTTGATTATAACGACTAAAACCATCCAGAAATGAAAAGTACGTTTTGCCTGCTAATGTATCTAATACTTGATTGATAAAAGGAAAAGGAAAGTGATCCTTCAAAGTTGCTTTATTCAATTCCCTGTAATCAATGCATACCCTCCATTTACCATTTTTTTTAGGTACTATAACCAAAGGAGAAACCCATCGACTATCTGAAATTGGATAAATGAAGTTTAAATTGAGTAGGTTTTGGAGCTCTTCTTTCACTATCTCCCTAAGATTTGGATTCATCCTTCTCTGAGGTTGTCTGATTGGTCTACTGTTTTCCTCAATATAGATATGATGGAT
>APFE031501394.1:4378-15232 GCA_000404065.3 Pinus taeda
TTATAAAATTTTCTCCAAATTATTACTCTTTAACCATGCATAAACTAAAACACACAAATCGACATCAGAGCATAAAAAATAAACATTAAAGTGTGAAAATCATTCAACACATGGACACAAACATCTGTGGTGGGAAACCTTCTACATGGAAAAAAATAACCTTTTGTTGCTACACTACTCAAATATTTGTTATGTTAAGAAAATGATTTACATAGAGTTACAATTGATGACTATTAGATGGAGATATTTTTCTCATGTGGATCTATGGACCACCATCTGTTGGAAGCCAGCATGAAAAACGATCATCGCCCAGTTACACTTGAATTATCAATCAACTCTAGAGACTCCGATCTGATCGAAGCCACAAAGACCAACGAGCTTCACGTAATTTCTTATGAGCTATCTGACCGCCATTGTATTGAGAAAAATAGTTGCTTATATTGATTTCCATAGAGTCCTCCAACTCCACTCCTCTATATGGTTCTCATTTCATACATTTTTAGACTGGAATCGATAATGGATCAACATGAACACCACAACAACAATATTCAAATCACATAATCAAAACCCAAAATTGCATCACAGTCTCACCACCCAGTGAACAAAATAATTTGATCAATACATTAGCTAAAACCTTCTCTACAAAAACTAAAACTACTCACAACTGTATGTTGCACTCAAACAATAACCTGGAGAATATACTTGGAGGAAATAATCCCAAATACACCTGCAATCAAACACTATTGCACCTCCTCACTAGCTACACAAAATTTTGGTTGAAACATACTTTATCTAACCGATGCAACACCTATAGACCGCTTCAGAAAATATACATCACACAACCCTCACAAATATTGCATATTCTTATCCACACTCACACTCACTCAACACATCAAAAGAATAAACTATAATTTCATTGAATTTTCTCCAATATATGGATGAACTAAGGTGCTCAACTCAATAAGTACAAATAACTAGTGGGCTCCACAACCATGTTCATATTATTGATTTCATCAGGATTCATCTCATTGAATTGATCAAGCTACTCTATTCACTACTTGATGGATATTCTCAAGTTTAACCAAATTCTAGAAGCTCCATTACCTTTTACAACCATATACTAAAGTATTTTTCTCAAGAACATTGGCATAACACCAACACTACCTAAGTTGCATAAAGAATGTGGAGAAATTTTCATGAAAAAACTTAGTCACACACAAAAAACTATCCAAACTACACTGCATCTCTTTAGTCACATGCATATGGTTGTCTCCAAGCAACTAGAAACTTTCAGTCGCTCTCATGAGCCATCATCCATGAAATTGGCATAGAGGATGGTCAAAGTCTTCTTTTCTTAACTCATAACCTACCGAATGTTTCTCCACTGCTTGACATTCTTCTGTAAGACCTGAGGGACCCATTGTAGCCACTGTGACACTCTAACAAAATATGGTCACAACTCCATCATCGTAGACGAACACCTCCAGATCCTTAAGCAACAACAATAACCTCCTACACCTATAATAACATGTATGACTCAGGTAGCATCGTCTCTAACACACACAACAACAACATCAAGTCGTCCAACGTCCTCCAGCACTAGTAGATGCACCTCCAACCCATCTAGCAACATCTCCAATGCTTCCAACACATGTAGAAGCATATAAAACACCTCAAGTAGCAACCCAACCTCCTGTAGTAGCAACATATTCAACATATGTAACAACATCAAGCTACGATGTCATCATACAAGCCATCATAACATGCCTTGAAAACATCTCTACTCAGCCTCCAAATCACCTCCACTAAGTCATGCCACAACAAAGTTGACATCAATTCCAACCAACATAACCAACTAGGTAAACACTTCAACCACCAAATGCTCATCATACATCATCATCAGATTGACATAAGTATATGAAAAATACCACCATGACCTTGTTGACATCAATTCCAACACTACAATTGCAACAAGCTCCCCCTTTAGCATTGATGTCAACCTCAATTTGATCTCCAACAATTGAGTTTGATCTCGATACACTCTCCAAAATTGAAGATGCAACTATGAAGCTGATCGAAAAATCGAAATATCTCCCCCTTTGACACTAATGGTAAAGGGCCATACCATCACTGAAGAACAATGTCAATAATGTGTTAGATGAGAGAAATACTCCCCCTATCATTTCAACATCATATTGATGCAACCGATGGATATCTCTCATGCAAGACAAGAATGTGAAATAAGGAAAACAACTACCACCAATTCTCTAGCCAATACCATGCACCCACTTCAAACTTAACACATTCCCCCTAAGAATGTAATGAAGTTTCAATCACACTCTCTCTACTATTTTAGAAACACGTCCTGAACACTATGATAAGCCTCCTTTCTATGAAAGATACTACTCCTTATGAACTATGACTCAAACTGACTTTTAGAAATTATATACAATAAAGTTCCATACATATACAATGCTTCATGGAGGAAATACATGGTTGTGCAAGTACATAGGACTAACACATGACTCTTCTACACCTATGAGCAACCAAGACTTATATCAACTCAATTTTACATCATGCACCCAGTGTAAATGGGGCGTATACAAGATAAGGATGACTTTGATTTCCGTTAGCCTATACATGGATGATTTGAAAAAAATTATAGAGACCATGGGTCCCTCCATGACCAATGCACCCAAAACATGAAACAATGATAATACATGGATTTTACTAACACACACAAAGGTGTTGTCCTATATGTATGCTGAATATAATAATATAGCATGAATAGATTCCATCAATGAGAAATAATATATTCTCCAAATAGAAACAACAATGAAAATAAAATCCATAGCATGTCCATCAAGTATAAGACCTCCATGAGAAATAATATAGGCACCATATGTACCAGCAACAATAGAGGTACTATAAATGGAAAATGGTGTTACATGGTTATTCTCAACATTTAATCCTCTCACCAACAACTATCTACACATAATTCTTCTTTGCATCAAACTCATGTCAAGTAAACACAAAAAGCTCATCAATTCTAGCACTCATGTCCATTTGGAAGGACAAGCACTCCCCATGAATGTGTTATCATCCATCACACCTTGACCATGCACATAAGACAACCTTGTGGCTATCATACCAATAGAAACATCAATAATAACTTCGACATGTAGCTGCTACAAAACTAAAAACAAAAACATATATGGTTGATTTGAACAATGACAAGAAGAAAGTAAGAATAGATAAGAACTAAAAATCAATACTTCTATAGAAATTTCACCGTATATCAAAAGATTATGCAATATACTAAAGCAAAATACAAGATCTACTTCTACAACAAACTTTGTGGAAACTTAATCGAATACAAGCAAGATCAATTAGAACACATATAACAGAGAAGAATATTCAATCACACATGAAACACAGAAGAATAATTCGGGGAAAGCCTCACCCTAAAACTCCAATCTCTGTATTATCATACAAGTGGAAATATGTTCAAATTACAAAAAGAATCAGCTCACAAGATATCCTGATCTCTCTGCAATGAAACAATGCTTCTCATAGACAGTCAAAGGCTCTCAAAACCTTCTCTCTACTCTCCAAGCCTCCTATTTCCTTGTGCAATTTTTCCTGGGGTTTAGTGCTTCCACTTGTGTGAATTCCCTCCTCACACTACTCACTTGGCTCAGAAATAACTGCACAAACCTGAAGGAGATAATTCCTTCTGCATGGATGAGTTCCTACATAGGAAAAATCCTCCAACTAATAGTACATTTTCCCTTCCTCTAATCTCAACTGGGTCTTTGATTGAACTTACATGCATGAGTTATTTATGAGAGAATATTCAGTTATCTAGAGAGCAACAGATACATGCATGCAAACATTAACTAACTGAACTCACAATTAATTCCGCAAATTGTTGGAACTAATCTAACTAGACTTAACTTAGTTAACAGAGCTAACTAATTACAACTCAAATTACAACTCATCCTTATCTCTTTAACTGATGGATAAATTCCTCAATTTATGGAGAAATTATTGCATGTCCCCATATAGATTTCATGTTTTATTTTCTACAACTAATTAACTCAAGAAGAATTAATTGATTATTTTACAAATATCTGCTAAGATCAATTTGGAATTGTACTTCTCTATTTTAGTTCAGGGACTAACTAAAATAGGAATCTAACCCAAAATTCTATTTATAGTAGTGCTATTTTTAGCACTTCCATTTTTCACTCCTTATTTCTATGTCCAACACTGGTACTCGAACTACTATTTATAGCAGTACTATTTTTGCACTTCTATTTTTAGCATTTCTTGTTTCCATTTTCAACACTCCCTCTCAAGAAGAAAGGCTTTCAACTTGAAACCAATCCTAAACCTTTGGAATGTTTCACATGCAATACTTCTCCCTAGTGTTGTTGCTCCAACAACTCTAGAAACAAGAAAATCTCCTAATTGACCTCCCTGTTGGGCTAGAAACATCCTCTGATGCTAAAGTTTCCTCTGCCGCTAACAAGTGCTCCCTCTGTGACCTTAGAGCTTCTACAACACTCCATGCATCTCACACCATTGCACATCTCTCTTTGCCATCCTGCACTGGTGCAACACTCCTATGCCTCTCACATTGTTGTAACCTGCTAGCTCTGCAACTGTCTTGGGATTCCTGCACTGTAGCTCTCTGTGCCGCTCCATCCACATCTCCCGCTACCCACTTAGCTAGTCCTGCTACTCCTTTTTGGGGCTCCCATAGGAAGGTCTAATCAAAGAGGTTGGGTACCTCAATGATCTTGTCCCTAGTCCAGCCTTTTGGGACTGTCACTCCACATTGCCCCACCTACGACCTGGAGGTATGGATGCGTGTGATCCCTTAGCCCACGTGACTTGAAATTTCCCTCTACTAGAGGCATTTGCATGAGTATATGTCTCTACTTTATCTCGTCTCGACTTCTCCAATTGTGGTTTCTCCACAACCTCTTGAAGCTGCTTCACCAATTGTGGCTCCTCCACAATTGTCTGAGACTTCTTCTGGTGCCGCATGTTGAGAGGTAATGTACTTTCCCTCTCAACCACCAAGTATCTAACCTTTGTCTTTCTCCTCAAGGCTTTTCATTCATCTTGTACCTTAGTTGCATACAGGTTCTTGGCTAGCACACTAATTTGTTTCATCTTTCCCGCCGTCATGAAATTTTTTGGAAAAAGAGCTGATTTTGAATCAGTGATATCTCCCTCATCCGAACTCCGATTTAGCTAATGTTTTTTTTGAATTTGGGTATTTTTCTGCGACGAATCCGTATTTTCTATTTGTTTCTAAAAATTTTGCACAAAAAGTTTCAAATATTCTCTGAAAACTTGTGGCCCAATTTTTTTATTTTTATTTTTATTTTTATTACCTTGAATTCTCTTCTTCGCATACTGTTCTCCACTTTGATCACCTTTGCTCTGATACCATGTAGAAATTTCACCATATATCAATAGATTATGCAATATACTGAAGCAAAATACAAGATCTAGTTCTACAACAAACTTTGCAGAAGTTAATCGAATATGAGCGAGATCAATTAGAACACATATAACATAGAAGAATATTCAATCACACATGAAACACAAAAGAATAACCCGGGGAAAGCCTCAACCTAAAACCCCAATCTTTGTATTATCATACAAGTGGAAATATGTTCAAATTACAAAAAGAATTAGCTCACAAGCTATCCTTCTCTCTTTGTAATGAAACAATGCTACTCATAGACAGTCAAATGCTCTCACAACCTTCTCTCTACACTCCAAGATTCCTATTTCCTTGTGTAGTTTTTCCTGGGGTTTAGTGCTTCCACTTGTGTGAATTCCCACCTCACACTACTCACTTGGCTCGGAAATAACTGCACAAACTTGAAGGAGATAATTCCTTCTGCATGGATGAGTTTCCTATATAGGAAAAATCCTCCAACTGATGGTACACTATCCCTTCCTCTAATCTCAACTGGGTCTCTGACTGAACTGGCATGCATGAGTTATTTATGAGAGAATATTCAATTATCTGGAGAGCACCAGTTACATGCATGCAAACACTAACTAACTAAACTCACAATCAATTCCACAAACTGTTGGAACTAATCTCACTGGAGTTAACTCAGTTAACTGAGCTAACTAATTACAACTCAAATTACAATTCATTTTCATCTTTTTAACTAATGGATAAAATCCTCAATTAATGGAGAAACTGTTGCATGTCCCCACATAGAATTCATGTTTTATTTTCTACAACTAGTTAACTCAAGATGAATTAATTAATTATTTTACAAACAACTGCTAAAATCAAATTCAAATTTTACTTCTCTATTTTAGTTCAGGGACTAACTAAAATAGGAATCTAACCCGAAATGCTATTTATAGCAATGCTATTTTTAACACTTCCATTTTTCATTCCTTGTTGTTATGTCCAACACTAGTACCTACAGTGCTATTTATAGAAGTGTTATTTTTAGCACTACTATTTTCAGCATTTCTTGTTGCCATCTTCAACAACTTCAAACCTCTTAAACTCCTCCTTAACTCATGCATCTCCCTATAATATACATATTTGCCTTCATGTACTCTTTTAGATATGGCTACATATTCAAGAATATCCATGCAACTCATGATGTAACCATATGCTCCCCCTGAGACCATCTAGGCCTCAGGCTTTGATGGGAGTTCCTTACTACTCTTTTCTTCTCGAAACTTTCATCACATTATCCTTCTTCTTCTTGTGCGGTTGACCTTGCAAATTCTCCTCTCTCTGATTGGATCTCCTGTAACACATGGGAAACTTGCAATCCTTAGCCTTATTTCCAACATTGTCACACACAAAACATCTTATGTGACCAAGGAATAGAGGAATAGGTTGATACCTTCTATTGATATGATTTATATTCCTTGTAAGTGCCCTTCAATAAATATCCCTATGCCCAAAATCATTGCCAAATAGATGGTGACCTTATTCACATTCTTTCTTGATGTTACTTCTCCTTTGGCTTCTCATCAGGGTTTGATCTTTCCATTACTACAAATTATTTCTATATGTCCACATATTACACAATTATAACATCTTTCAATTATATTCTTCTTCATTTTTTTCTATGCTTGTTCTTTTGCTTCATGCATGGTTGTTGATTCTTATTTTTCTCACTAATACATGTTTCTCCAATAATTTCTGATTTGCTTGTAGATTCTTACTTTCTAGGTTTCCAACATCTTTTTTGGTCATATTATTTATTGTCCAGGTTTCCTCCTTGATTAAATCCCTATGGAAATGGGATTGTTTCCAGTTTGTTTCTTTGAAACAAACGGCTAGAGTCCAACCCCCTTCTTAGGGTCTCTTTCTGTGTAAGGTTTTCAAACAAGTTTTCTTTTTGGTAATATTCAAAATATACAATAGAACCGATTTAGTCCTTTTTTTTTAACAGAACATGAAGGTTTCAACTAGACTACCATTCTACCAGAACCCTTGTTTTAACAATGAAATATTATATTTTTTTATTTAAACACTATCATGCTAATATTATATGATTCATAAGTCTGAAAAAAAGTACAGGGTTATTAGTGACACTTATCTAAATTCTTATCTATTCTGATAAGTTGCAAACCACTGGGAAAATAATGCTCCACCCAACCTTGAGTTCAGTGTCAAACACTGCATCCCTCCCCAAGCTTGCTTCACACATAGAGTAGCTTTATAGGAAAATACTTTAAGATTATTTTCAGCGTATTTGATCACTACCAAACTTGGCCCAAATCATAAGTTTGAGCTTCCAGCTCGAGATAGACTCCATTGGCCAACTAGCTCTAGAGTCCTTTATTGAAGTCTCCTTTGACCTTTTCTCAGATTTTCTTCTCTCTTTGTTTTCTCTTTTTTTTTTTCTCCCCCTTCCTCAGGTTTGTAATTACCCTCTTGGCCTTCTCCTTGAAGTTTTTCTTTCCAACGGATAAGTTTGGGTAAGTAACCACCTTACCCATAACTGTCCAACTACCTAGGGTGAGCTTTCTCTAGCATTGCTTCCCAACCATGATTCACATAATAACATTATGCAAATAAAATAAAAATGAAAACATACATCCATATATGCCTATTTATAGTTTTATCCTTCTCACCTCAGTATTAAAATAACATTCTTCTAACTACAATAATTAGTAAATCGATACATATGAAGTTACCAGGGGTTGTTATATCTTCCCCCCCTTGAGTGAAACATTGTGCTCGTGTTTCTAACTCCTAAAAATAGGTTGGGTTACTTCTCTTTTATGAGATGCTCATCCTCCTAAGTATCCTCCTCTGGGCTAAAGTGCCTCCACTTCAATTTAACCTGGGCAATAACTCACTTCAACAACAATACTTCTCTCCAATTAAGGTGCATAAGAGTTCAACCAGAAACTCTCAGTTTGAAACAATTTATTCCCACAACCACTAAGTCACTATTAGTTTCTACCATTAATGTTTCATGTAATACATATTTGCATATATACATTTGTAGAATAATTACCTATATATCCTACCAATCAATGATATGCCTTGGGTCATAAATATATTTCTTTAATAATGAGACATGAAACACATTATGAATTCGTATATGGCTAGGCAAAGCTAGTTGATATGCCACCCACCCAACTTGGGCTAAGATATGAAAAGGGACACAAAAGCAGGGGGCCAACCTAGCACAATTTTCCCAACGTAATATACTTCTATTAGGATTTACTCTCACATACATGTGGTCACCTAGAAATTCCCAGAAGCTTCACTTTTTATCAGCATATGTTTTTTGGGGGTCTCAGGATTCTTTCAGACTCACCCTTACCAAAATAATTTTGTGAGTTGTGATGATGTAATAGGTCTCAAACTCAGGGGTGTTTTCATACATTGTACCTCTTGTCTTATGCCTTCCTCGTTCAAGTAGCCAATTTTTTTATCCTTACAGTTGATTAGAGACCAATTTTTTTCTAACCATTCCATGCCAATCAAAACATCATATGACCCTAAGGGTAGAACGTTTAAATTTCTAGTTATCAGCCAATATTCCAGTGCCACCAGATAAATATCGGTTTTAGTTGCCACCCTTATTTTAGCTCCCGTGGCTAGTAGCTCTTAAATTTGATTGATTGTAGACATTTATCCACTATCTTGGGACTGAGATAACTCTGACTAGCCCCTAGATCAATTAAAATAGACACAACATGGTTAAACATTTTACCTTCAAATTCTAAATGGTTGGTTGATATTCCACCTGATGGTCTTCCAACACAACATTAATTCTAGGCATACTTATCGCCAAATCTCCTAATATATGTGCTTCTTGTATCTGAGCTATTGGTTTTGTTGCTTTCTGGTAAGGGATTCTTTTGACATAATGTGGCCCTCCACATTCCCAACACTGCAATGGGGATCTATCTGTTGTCTCAAGTTTATATTTATTAAGCTGCTCGATAGCCTTTAATTCACTCTATGATCTGGTTTCTTGCTAGAACTTCCTTGAGTTCTTGTTCTACCAGTTTTTGTATGGAATCTTAAAATTTGAAGAGTCAAAACCCTTCGCATTTTGTGCCTGTTTTGTCCCTTTTTCTCCATTCACGTTTTACTACTATCTCCTTTCTGTTTCATTTGTTGACAACATAACCTAGACTTTCTAATAACTTTGTCCATGGTTTAGAGTTGTCAAATTCTAACCATTCCTTCATGAAAGAAGGTAAGCTATTGATAAATCATTGAACCTTCACTTTCTCTTCACATATATACGGAACATATATCAGCAGTGACGTAAATTTCATTATAAACTCATTCATTATAAGTTGCCCCAACCTAAGATCATGAAATTATTTTTCCTTTTCATCATAAAAGTGTTCGGTCATATATTTATCTTTAAAATGTCTTTGAAAATATTCTTATGATACCTCATGTTCATCAGTCTTCCGTATTGTTTTCACCTCTTTCCACCATAGGGTAGTTTTACCTTGTAGTTGGTAGATTTCCAAACGAGCCTTAAAATGGTTATTGTTAGCGCTCAAATCTACCTTAGGCTGAAATAAGGTAAAACTCAAGGCTACATCAAACCACGCTCAGCCTCGTAGCTAGCCCTACGAGGACAGGAGAGGGCTCTCTCCGAGTCAATCTCGGCAAAAGGTAATCAATGAGGCTCGAGATGAATAAATTGATGACTAATTTTAGGCTAGGTATGAAGTACAAGTATTTTTAGATTGATTTTTTAAGGTTTTGTTGAATTCAAGGGAAAGGCAATTTTGGGTGCAGGGATGAGGCACAGCTTTTGCAGAGGTCTACTTGGGGCAAGATAGGAGATTGTTTTGATGCCTTAAAGCAAGTGAGGTGGTAGATCAGACTGGTGAGGAGCTAAGGAGAGCAAGGGAATCTTAAGGATTCTCCTTAAACTGAAGAAAACATAGAAGATTAAACAAATTTAGAGGCAGAGCATAGAAATTTCATGGATTCTACCTTAACACTTCATTTGTTTAATTACAGAAGATTCAATAGAGAAAATGATACACATGCAAAACTTACAAGTACTGAGAGAAACACACCATCAACACATAAAGCCACATGAATCCCAAATAGTGCTACAAAACCCTGGTCTTTCCTTTGCCAAAATGCAAATAAGATATGTACAATATAGTCTCAAGATATTCCCAAGAGTCCAACCCTGAAAATGACTAAGAAAATACATAATATAGGCAAGATAACACATTCCCTTTCCTCTAGGGGTCGAGCTCATCATCCTAGGAGCTGTTTCAACCAATTCTAAACTAAGCACTACAATCTAGGCAGTCAAAACAACTTGCCTCTATAAGCTAGGAAAC